>APFE031295168.1:0-33848 GCA_000404065.3 Pinus taeda
TTGGTTCCAAATATAAAGTTGCAATACGTACCTTTTGTGTGTTTTGCACATTATTGAGATCGAAAAATTGCTCCATTTATAATATCCATGTTGCGAGATCCTTGCCATCAAACTTCCTCATATCAATTTTTGGAATATTGTGGGTCTTCGATCCCACATTGGGGTCTAAGAAATCATGATTAACATTTCTTTTGTTCGCATCATGAGTTTCCTTTACTAACTTTTCACCATTAGTAAGTATTTCTTGTAGAAAATTTGTCAAATCTGTCTTCAAATCTGCCATGAATGTCTTCAAATTTGTGTTCAAGTCTATCTTCAAGTTGTCCATCTTAGCTTCCATGCCATTCATCTTAGCTTCCACGCCATTTATCTTAGCTTTTGTTAGCTTTTTTGAGAGTGACATTTGTTGCACTTGTTCTTGTAATTTTGATATATCATGTAGCATTTCTTCCTCTTCTTCATGAGTCATGCTAGAGCTTTCAGGTTCCTTACTAGGTGTTTGCATTTCCTTTCCTCGAGGCATTAGTTACTGATAATAATGCTCTACTATGCCCTTTGAATTCCTTCAAAATAAATTTCAAACCAATCCTAAGCAAAAATTGGAAAGAATCTACACACCTTTTTTCACTTTGTAGGAGCTCGATATTGCCTATGATGTATCTCTGTACATTCAAATCATCCAGTTTTGAAATTGTGACCTTTGGTAGCCCTCTGTGTCCTCTTTCCAATGCCACTAGTCTGATCCAAATTGGATCCTTTAAGGAAGAGTTATGTGAAATCTCCCACGGTGACCTAATTATGGACTAGTTCAGTAGGGTAAACTTGTACGATGTACCACGAGTCCCTGTTTTGTCTTTTGCCTCTAAAAAATATATACAAAAAACTACATTATGTCCTATTTCTGTACCTTCTTACAGAATTTCAATCTAATTCCCAGAGAAAAAGTTATGATGATTTTCCCCAGGTCACCTGTTTAGAATGTAATTCAGGAGTCTGCAAAAAGTTCAACTTCCTCAGATCATATCTCCGCACATATACTGCAAAACGCTCTGAAATTCGGATCCGAGATTCAAAATGATGTATTCGCAAATGGGTTTTTGTTTTAGCTTCTGAAATGGCACAGAAAAAAAGTTATTACGAAAATTCCACGATGACCTGTTTGGAGCAGTGACACCCTAGAATCCAAAGCTCTGATACCAAATGTTATGAACCAGCTCAAGAAAAGATAGAAAAGATAGATCAGTGCCTTCGAATTCAGCCTCTTCGAGGGGGAAACCTCCTTTACATTACATAAATGAACAAGTCTTGGATGATAGAAATGACAAAACCTCCTTTCTATATATAGGAGTCTAAGGAGTCACAATATAACCTAGCCGACCTAACAATAATAATATAAAGCCACAAAATTAACAATAGAGGGATTCTATGGGGCACAGTAATAACAATATGGGGGCAATAGGGGCGCAAAAATATGAATAAGGGGTACAACTACAATAGTACTGGGGTAATCACTGGTATTATAGGGACCCAACAGTTTGACTTGGAGTTGTTTTTGGACCAGGAAATGAAAGTTGGTCAATAAGCTAGACAATTTTGCCTTCATGCAAGAAACACATCACTCGAAAGAGTGTGGAAACAATAGCTTCCATGCTCTAAATATAGTCACATCCAAGGAGTAGATTGTAATCTAATGGTCCTTGGACTACCATGACGTTCAAGTGAACGATTTTCCTTCTCAAAGTTATCGGTAACTTAGGAAGGATCCCTAACGGTCGAGTGGTTCCTTTGTTAAAGCCTGACAAATTCTATGTAACAAGCATAAGCGATGGTGAACCAAGCGCTTTCCAAGCAGTTGAGGAAAGGATACTCACTGAAACCCCTTCATCTATGATAGTGCTAGACACGATCATTTTTTAAACTTGTACTATGATCTGGAATGGTACATTAGATGGAAGGTAGGATCTCGCTAGTTGATTCCAATTGAAGGATGTGACTAGACTGCTTGGAGGGGGTACCGAATAAATGGTTGAATGAACCCCTTGAGTAGCGGGAACTGGGGGATTCTCTTCCTGTTGTGAAGGAACGGGTGGATTGCCCCCAAGTTCATCGGACTTTGAAGTAACAAAAAGAATTTGAATAGTATCGTTCTCATTCTCTTTGGGAATGGTATCATCTGAAGGTGGATCTTCTGAAGGTAAAACTGGGTCAACCGCCATCTCGACCTGCTAACTTTGGTCCGGTATGGACTCAGAAGATTCAATTCCAGCGATAGGTGTTTCGACTGACGATTGAGGCATGTTAGTCGGATTTTCAACTAGTAAAGGACTTGGGGAGAGTTTCTTGTATCTAGATGGAAGTCGCTGCAGTGAAGTAGGATGGTTACGCAAGACTCTTTTGGCCTCATCCAAAAAAGGAAAATGAGGAAGGTGATGGTCTCCTTCACATAATTCACATCAAATTTTGACCTTTTTATTCTGTTCGTGAACTTCATTATTACTAGTTGATGGTGTGCTGTCAACATGATCACCAGAGGTTGATGACACTAGACGATGCGAACGGGGAGACCATTTTCTCAAGATATGTGGAAGGCAAGGACAATCTTGATGAAAATGGTCTCCTTTGCAAATTACACAATGATATTTAGGAGATTTAGTGTGTGGATTTTCACCAGATGATTCATGGTTGCCCGCTTGGTTAACTGACTGCTTCTTCTTCTCCTTCCCTTTCTTCTTCTTCTTAGTCACCCGGTTACTAGCATCACTACTTTCACCAAGTGAAGAGGAATAAGGGGAGGGAGAAACAAACGTAGTAGAGGGAAAAGGGTCAACTTCAGTATCAACTGGTTACCAATTCGATTTTTGAGGAATTACAATATTTTGAATGACAGAGGTTGAGAAAAGCCATACCGACAGACCAATTGTGATTCTTGGAAGGGACAATGTGGCCATATACGGAGCACCAATATTTCCCTAAGAAGAAAATGGACTAGTATTCCCCTCAAGAAGGATTCCTTGATTGGTGGACTCCATTATCTCAACCTAAGATCAGCGAAGGAATAGGGATGTTATTACGAATTAATAAATTTTAATGACGCTTTGACACAACTTTGCTTTTTCAATTTTTAAGAGTCGAGAAAAAACTAAAGCTGACTCTAGTTCCCTTCAATTTTTAATGAGCCTAAAGTGACAAGTGCTCAAATGGACCTTTTCTTTTAAGGAGTCGAAAAGGAACGAAAGTGACTACTCTAGAAATCTAGATAGAGGGATTACCAAACCAATTGCAAAACTGCAATATACACCTTGGTGGTAAATTAAAGAGAGATTACCAAGGACTTACATACGGTAGTCAATCTTCCCAAATGCTATGTTCAGTGCATTGTCATCGATAGGGCAGTAGACACAGCTTCCTATGGATAAAGGATATAAGCCTATTGTGGTCTCCCAATATATACTCGACGATATGGGGAGCACAAGTCTGTGCTAGCACTTGTCGTATCAAAGAGGAGGAATCACCCAACCTTCGATGAAAACAATAGTTACTAGATTTTACGACGTCGGAACACGTCTCTAACCTAGACCTCTAGATGTGTTGTGTTAGGTTCTAAAGCATTGTTAAGTTCATTGAAATTTATTTTAGATTTGATCTTGCTTAGAATTTTTCCTTTCAAAGGTTCATCGTGTGATGTAGATGTAAAATTCCTAAATATGCAATTTAAAATGATAAACAATCATTGTTTATTTTGAGCAATGAAAATACTAGCTACTAAGGAAAGAAGATTATGATTCTTTCAAGCAAAGAGCAAAGAGCACACACTAAATGCACTTTTCCTAAATCATTTTTCGCACACAGTCTAAATGAAAATGCAAATGCATGTATTTGTTTTTCGTTCCCTTAATGTGAGAAATGCCAAAAAGGAAAACTAAGCATAGATCTGAAATATTTTCTTCAAAGCGACATTTCGACAATTTCTTTTTCAAAACGGAAAGGAAGACAAAATGACACTTTTCAATTTCAAAGAGAAAATGCTTTAGAGACTTTAAATATCGACAAATCAAATCAAGCGCATGACAAAAAGTTCAATCGACTATCTAGAGAAGGAAGACTCAATGACACTTCTCTTTTTGACACAAAACGACAGTTACAACTCTTTTTACACCAAAACGATGGATCGATTTATGAAACTTTTCGACAAAGGATTGAAAATGATGGACAAATACATAAAAACATTTACTAATCCTAATCAATGGAGGCTAAAATATGTAAAGAAAGGAGGCTTCAGCAATGAGATACTGTTCATAAGCAGTAAAACAACTAAATAGAGCTGAAAATAAGGACAAAAAACCAAATTTCAAGGAGAGAAATAGGATTACTCAGTCATTGCAACTGTTCTTCACAGAAATAGGGATGCATCTCACCTGCTACACTCGAGAAGTACGATGCATACTAGCTTCCAGTGACAAACAATGCGATGGGCTAGGGAGCGCAACTAAGATGGGTTTTGGCTCAAATTTGCAGCTAATTTCAGTGAGTTAAGTTGCGCTATTATGGATAGTAAAGAGAAAAGTACAGGGGTATGATCTTACGAGGTTATTGAGCTACCAACAGGGAATCTAGAATGCTTGCAAGTCAGATGTTCAAATCATAAACTAAATCGTAGATTGACTGAAGTAACATTCATCTACTTTGCAATTGCAGAGCAAGAGAAGTTCGAAGGCTATCTGGCTAACTTTAGGCTCCGTCTATAGATTATAAAGCAAACAATCAACAACAAACAAACAAAATATTTGATCCCCAGTGGAGTCACCATTTTGTTTACGGGAAAACTAGTCTCCTTTCGATCTACTAGTCCCACTAGGATTGGCAGCTATCCTAGAAACAAACAATCAAAGCAATTTGCGATTTCCTCTATGTATGATAGATAAGAGAGAAGCAAAGGGACCAACCTGGATCTTCCACTTGACTCCTTTCTTGATTTCTCCCCCCCTTGATAGAGCTTGCAACTCCTCTCCTACTTGTCCTGCTTAGGGAATACATGTAGAAATAAAGTAACAAAACACTATCAAAGCATCTCAATATATTATATCATAAACAATGTAGAATCAGAAATACATTGAACATATAATGGCATCCACAAATAACAAGATTCACAAGTACACGATTGTATCGAGGAAAACTCAAAGAACTTTATTAAAATAGAAGGGAAAATTACAACCCAGCTGTCTGATCCAGCATCATCCTCCAAGAATCAAAGCCCTCTTCAACTCATGAAAAGCAAGATCACCCAACAATACAATATTCTTTCTCAAAGACAAACTATCAGCACTTCCTTACAAATTACAAAATTCTAGCCTTTAGATCTCTCAGATGAGGGATCCATTTATAGATGTCTGTAAGGTTGTGAATCATCTCTGGGTTTTTGATTAGTGTCATTCCACTTGTTGTTCTTAGTTCCACTTGGAGATTTCTTAGATCTCTTACTCATCCCTGGGCGAACTCACAGAGGCAAGTGTCATAGGAGAAGTTTCTAGAAGATTCCATGAGCATCCACTTAGCAAACTGTCTCGAACATTTGTCCATTGTCACTCATCACACCCCACAGAAGGCCTCTTCAGTATGCATCACACCTGGCTAGTGTAGAATTCAGTATGCATCACACCCTCACAGTGGAGCAGTCAGTATCGTCTAGTTTTGGCCAGTTCTGAGTGGTTTTTTAGGTGGAACTTCTGGGGCATGATTTAATCATTTGACCATGATCCTTTAGGGTGTGAAACAACACTACTAGGGGTTAGAGAGCCCTTGTTTTATCAACATATAATATTGGGGTTGCAGTGCCCATATATGTCTATAAAATTGGTGCACATAGATGTGCGACTGGATGTAGTTATATGCCAGGGGATGCAAGGATACCTAGTTATATGCAATAGTGTGCAGGGTTGCACTGTAGACTAAGGGAGTGATAGTAGCAGGGATATTTCTTAATGAGGATGTCAGGCATGCGATTGGGATGGACATACCCAAATTGGGAGAGTGGATCGGTCACGGGATGGGCCGAGAGTGTACACATGGGTTCCTAATCATACCTAGAGGAACCCACGCGTCTCTCACTCATTGGAATCGTAGGAAGTTGAGGAGAGCCTTGTTGTGTCCTATCGAGGCCTACATTCTGGATAACAGGACCTAGAAGACTTGCTTGAGACAAATCTATGGCAGTTAGTGCATCAAGGGCATGATACAGATTCCTTGATGGAGGAGCGAGTTCAGTACACAAGTTGGTAGCCACAAGATAGGAGATGAGGTGATCTTCTACAGGGATGGTATACCATTCATCTTTGAGTTCACACTTGGGGAGTCAATTGTGAGGGAGTTGTATGATGCACTTCTAAAGAGACAATCTCAGGCATTACAGGAGCCTGAGGGATAGTAGATGGTAGACTTGTCTATAGGAGGGTGCCCAAACTCCAAGCAGTGTCCAGGTGGATCATCAGGAGTTGGGATAGCGGATTTCACTACATGGTCTGGCAAGAGTATGGCATATTGGCATGCTTGGGACAAATTCGTGATACTTGGGGTCCACCTATGGTATACATACAAGGGTCAGAAGTGAGGAACAAATGGACTCTAGCAGGTCGTAGTGCTACGGAGTGACAATCCATGAGGAGTGGGATTTATGGACCTCTAGTATGGTTATGAGAACTAAGGATCTAGTTGATGTGAGGGACACTCCATTACTTAGTGAGTAAGGTTGGGATATTCCATGATCTAGTTCATTATTAGGTTAACACATGGGGGATCATTGAAGTATTCATAATATGGCAAGGTAGGTGGTTGTTCAGGATTGGGGTCAACCATGGAGTGATAGGCGCAAGAATCGTTGAATCCCCTTGGCAGGTTGAGAATAACCTTGATCATCACATATATTATGGCCAAGAGTTGCATGAGATGAGGCTTTGGTACAAGCATGTTAGATAGTTAGTCATGAATAGAGTGTCATAGGGTCTACAAGGGAGTTTCTTCCTACAATGGGCTTGGGATCCTGGCATCACAATACTTGACAATTCAACTACCTTTAGGGGTGAGTTGGGTTTGACAGGGGGAGATCATTTTGAACTTCCATTGGATTTGACTGATTCTTTATTGGCATGGGGGACTTTACTAGCATGGAGTGATGACCAACAGAGGGAGTTCAGGGTAAGCTAATGTGAGCAAGGATTTATTTACATAGGAGTTGGATTGTATCTTCAGGTGCCCACCCTTCGAGTACATGAGATGGATGACTTAATAGAGCATCTGCACGGGGAGATAGATAGGGCTATATACGATTGTCTTGCTTTCTTTACTGAAAGTATGCAGAGGGAATCAGGTCCCTATACTAGGTTGGACAGTGAGTGGAGCAACGGGTGCTTCACGTTGACCAGGATGGCTAGGGGTCCTAGTATCGAGGGACTCCTTCATGACAAAATAATGTTGGGGACAGGGATGACTCAGTGGCACATTTGGAACCCTGGTATCATTTGAAATAGCCATTTGGGTAAGCCGATAGAGGGGGTGTTTGTTCAGGCATTGCTTGAGGATAAACAATTTTTGGTGGGGAGGACTGTAATGTCCCCAATTAATAATTTTTCTAAGGAAATTCTCAAGTTTGCAATTTTTGGCAATTAATAAATATTTGGCATACAAGCTTAGGAAAAGTGGGTGAAAAATGAAAATTTATAAAGGTGCCATCGCCAAATATTAGAAAAGCCAAGAAATTCGATTGGAAGTGGAGAGTGGGGGCCACTCCAAGGGAGTACGCACCCATTGGAGGAATTTGAATTGGGTGAGAGAGGGAATTTGATGGGTAGATCACACAAGGTGAATGAGGGATGGATAGCTATAAATTGGAGGTGTGGCTCTCATTTTAGGGTCATTTAGACATTTTATTATCCATTGTTACTGTAATTGTTCAGATGACTTACAAGTGCTTCTTAGCACAAGAGCTTCCCAAGGAGTGAAGATATACCTTCTCTTTGGTGAACCTTGAGTGTCACCATAGGAAGGATTTCAATCTTATTTGGAGGCTAGGAGAGGGGCATCACACAACACTACACAATTTTGGTTCAACTGGGACAGAGAAGGGAGAGCCACACAGTCATAGAAGGAGATTGGTGCCAGAGATGAAGGTTGTATTGTTGTTTGGATGTTTCTTGGAAAATTTATGATATTAGGAGTAGGATTTGTAGGTGGAGAGTGAGTCCTGTACGCAGGATGGAATTGTTGGGTGTAGAGATCGTGACATCACCTACAAGCCTGCGCAATGATTTGTGGGGGTCAAGTGAGTGGAGTCTTAGAAAGAGGATTGAGGAGTTGGATTGCTCAGATTTCTGTTGGAGGATCATCGGGGGGAGTTTCTTGGCATTTTGGGAGCAAATAAAAATTATTCTTTGCTACAAGTGATAATTTTTGGTTGTGGAGAAGGGCCAAGCTATTTGGGGACAAATTTTGAGGGTCAAAACCATAGCAAACCCTTTCTGAGTTTTTATGGGATTTTGGCAAGGATCACAACTCTAAATTTACATAATTTTATGGGTAGTTTTGAGGGGCTAAATCAAGGGGCCAAGTCAATTAGCAGTATAGAAAAAACTGGACCAACGTAGATTTCTGGAGGGACAAACTATTACAATAGTTGGGCATTGAGAGATTGATCACCTGGGGCTTATAGCTTGCCTTGAGCAAGCTCGGGTGAACAGCTTCCAATTTTTATTATACTCCAATAGTTTACATATAATAAAATTGGTCATTTTGGTGTTCCAGAGCACTTTTTTGTTTATAGGTGTTTGCTGAAATTTGTTGTGTTGTTATTTATGTGCATGTCTTTAATTATCATTGTAAAATTTCTATTTGGAACATTAAATGGAGTGAAATCCCCACTCCATTACTTCTAATGTTCATTGAATTGTGCACATATGTAGATCTCTTTGAGAAGCACAACTCACTATGAGTAATCTCTCATGAGGTTTCAAGCTTAAATGCATTGCATGTGTTTATGGTCTCGATCACATGTGTCCCACTAATAATTTGGTAGTGATGTGGTAATAATTTCGTAGAGATGTGGTAGCATTAGTGGCATATCATTAGGACTCTTACCAAAGTGAATATGGGTGGGAAGCCGCCACAATAATTAAAGAATAATTCAATCATTGTATAAGTGCTTCTAGGGGTTTGTTCAGCTCCATAGATGTCACTTGTGGTGGTCAAGGCTAATATAGGTAGGTTGGGGTAATTTCTTTTCAATCCTTCCTGTTTAAGGTCCTTATGTTTTTCATCACCTCAAACATCTTGGCTTTCAGGAGGCACTTTTGTTGTATGTGGTTTGCTCTATGTTACTCTTAGGATCTTTTACAGTGCATGCTCTTTGGTTCGAATCTAGTTGTCCAAAGGGGTGTCTTATTTCTTTAATTAAATTTATATATTCACCATTGTTGATCAAATTATTCATTGTTCTAGAATATTGCAAAACCTTCCTCTTTAGGAGGAAGACCCACCACCAAAGAGATGTAGTACACTTTCACATTGGAAGACTTAGATCAAACTGAACCTAGGAGGGTTATTTTTGGTTCAGAGGAGGAAGAATAATTCATACTTGAAATGATAGCTAAAATTCCACCAGTACATGTAAACCTACCTTTGATGAATCATCTTGAAACCAAACATTTACACAACCTTTTTCTTTATTTTCTCATCATAAAGTTGGTGAGAATGATGCTTCAAACATGGGAGAGATGGGACCATCTTCTCCATTTATGTTAGGGATTTATAGTATGACTTCCTCACTACCTTCAATTAGAGTGATGGGTTTTAACCTTCCAAATTTCACTGTGTCTCCCTTCTTGCTTTGGGGCATAACACCAATTGTTTCTACAACCTTGGTTAGTTTCCCTAGTTTTTTAGTGTCCATCCCTCTTCCTAGATTTTTGTTTTGTATATGGGAAATTTTGATCCCACACTCCGGAGCTAGTGTTATTCCCACCTAGTTCAAATTATTCCTATTGATACTATCTCTAGTATGGTAAAATCATCTACAATGAATATTCTAGGGAAATCTACATCTTTTTCTAGTCACTTCGAGAGTAATAACATTTTCATAGGATCACTTTATCCTTGGGCTAATTTTTCATGAGAGGGAATTCCTTTCACTAGAGGCTTAGGTATATTTGGAGGGGATAGCTTATCTACGGGAATTGTCCCAATTAGTACCGTGTTTCCCATGAGCTTTTCTAATTATGGTGATACTTTTGCATTAGGAGGCCATCATTCTAAAATCCTATTAGTAGTCATGCTTTTGGGAGTTCCTTTGTCCTTGGGGGAAATCCCCCGAGGAGAAACAATCCTTCTCTCACTATGACTGGTCCAAGGTTTCAATAATCCAAGCTTAATAATCCCTTTGGTAATATTTCTTGATCCAAAAAGCTATCCTATGGGGGGATTGCAAGGTTTGTATAGGGTACCACCTTTACCTCTAGACCCATTTAACCAAAGTCAACTTCCATTTCTAGCGTCATTTGAATTTCTATATTTTTATTAACTTATAAAGGATCCAATATTTATGACCCTTGGTTGCTACCCATGCCCATTAAGTTACCCTGAGATATATTGAAATTTGATGGTAAACTAGGAGAGAACCCAACTACACCCATCACTACCTAGCACTTATAGTGTTGATGTAATTATTTGGTAGATGATAGTATAAGATTACATCTATTCTAGTGAACCTTGATTAGAGATGTTGCAAAATAGTACATCAAACTTGATAAGGCATCCTACCATGAATGTTCATCCTTCGAATCGACTTTTTAAAAACATTTCCAGTTACCTTCACAACAAGAGATCAAAACTAATCTCATGTGTACCTTTGGTTAGGATACTTCCACCCACATTTATGATCAGTTCCATGAGTGGAGGTGACATAAGTGGTTGGATTAGGACCAAAATTCTTGATCACATATTGAAATATTGGTTTAAAATTGGAAAGGATGTAGCTTTGGCTATGGTAGCTACTAAGGAGTAGACTATCTCACATTCCAAACATATTGACTTAATTTATTCACAAGCAAGAACCTTATATGATATTATTCCCAATACTCCTCAAGCATCGAGTAATATTCCACATTCAAAATTAGGACCACATGTGTTAGAAAATTATATATCACAAAGCAATGGAACACATAAAATATTGTGGAAACACAAATACAAAAACACATAAAACAAGAGAGACACATATATACATGGTTCACCCAATTTGGGCTATGTCCACGGAGAAACAATGAGTCCTTCCTTCTATATTATCCAACAAAATGAAGAGTTAAAACCAACAACAGATCCACTGTAATTTTCTCTTCGCTCTCATACAACATCCTCTCTCTCTCTCGCTCAGAATAATAATACATAACCACAATACAATTCCCTCATACAAACTAAGTGTTTTCTTATAGGGAAAAAACCCTAAATTAACATAACTTCTACCATCACATCATTCCCTTAATGAACAGATCAGATTGGCTACAAAATTACAATACTTTACAAGGCAATTTTTCATCTATTTTTAGCTTCGAGGGCGCTTCCCCGAACCCTCGCCATGGGAAGGGGATCATAAAAATCATCATCACCCCATCCCTATACCTCCCTAACAACGATTAAATGAGTGATATTTCCGCCCCGTTAAGAATACGGATCCAACGCGACCGAAACAAAAACCTCTGAACTGTTTTGCTCATTTCTCTTTTGTGGCTCTTCATCTATTTCCGCTGCTTTCTTCTAGATCCACTGCAGTTCACAACTTTGCATTCTATTTGTACTTGATCGTATTTTTTCAAATCTTACACATACAAGTGTATGCAAGTGCCCAATTGTGACCTAGGATTCAAAGCTCTATCTCGATGATAGCTCCGAAGAGACTGGAAGGTTTAATTGCACCTATGTTTAATACGAAATTTAACAGTGCAATAAGTTTAGTATGAAATTTCATTTAATGGTGCAATGAGGTTTGTAAGGTTTTCTCTACGAAATTAATATCAGGAAGAATTTAACAATATTTAGTACGAAATTTAACAATGCAATAAGTTTAGTACGAAATTTAATTTAATGGTGCAATAAGGTTGGTAAGGTTTGACAAGGTTGAGATAGAGACATCAATTAATTATTATTTGACATTTTAGCCAGAGATATAACTAGCCTATAACTGCACCTATGTTTAGTACGAAATTTAATGGCGAGTTTAGTACGGAATTTAATGGTGCAATAAGGTTTATAGGGTTGCCAGGGTTTTCTATAAGAAATTAATATTCGTAAGAATTTGTGATAGATTGAGATAGTGACATTCATTGATTATTATTTCAGAGTTTAACCTGTTAACGTTAGTATATGATAGAATATAATAAGTTGAGAGCTTGACATGTTATAGTATCTGATATAATATATTATATGACTTATATGACTTAACTTTGCGGTAAAAAATTTTTTTCCCTATTTTTTCTTTATTCAATATGATTATTATTATATTAATATAGTTTTTTAAAGTTAATATCTAATATTAATTAATAATTATATGAATAAGATTAAAATATTAATTCTTTTTACAATATCATTTATGGATAGTATTTCATTTATGATTTTTAAAATTATTTTTTAATATATATTACTTTATTTATTTACAAAGGGTTGTTATTTTTTCTAAACTATAACTTTTTATATCATTAATTTATCCAAAATAATAATAATAACAGTTTTATTTCTTTCCCTTTCTTTTTGGTCATTAACTTTTTCTATTTCGTATCCTCAGTGAAACTAGTTATTATCCCTATTGGCTAGTTAGCAGCGCTCTACATCTATTTATCTAAATGCCTAGATCAGATTCCTCATCTTGTGCTGAATATGAACCACACTGGTTTCGTTTCGACGAGAAACTCTCTTATGTGATTTCTTTAGAAAGATGTTATGATAATTATTATGGATCACAAAAATCTAAGTTCAAATATATATATATATATATTATATATATAATATATATATAATATATATATAATTTAATTTTCAAATAAATAGTTATTTTATATTTAAAATTAATATTCCAAAGCTTTAATAACGATATTGTAATTTTTTATCTTAATGGTAGGGTAATTTTTTAATTGCACAAAACTCTTGAGGTGGGATAACATTGTACATTATTTGTTAAGTATTGCATTCCTTAACCAATGATTGATACAATCAAAATGTTTTTCACCATTACATTTATTACCTTTATTTGTATGGTGCTCCCTATCTTGTATAAACATTCTAGTATGCAAACTTTCTGGTGGCTCCTTCCAGTTTTTGAAAACATGATTCCTTCCAATTTTTAAGAACATTACATTGTGTTCACATTATTATAATACAGGTATGTTACACATGTATTTACTACCATGGGTTTAATAAGAAAATTATTAGTTTATAGGGTTGAAATTGCACAATTGACCAACCATGGGTCTAATAAGAAAATTATTAGTTTATAGGGTTGAAATTGCACAATTGACTAATTTCTCATAGTTATTAAGTCACAATTTTATAGTTATGAAATCATAATTTAGAAAAACTCATAATTGAGATGAAAGTTCGTAGTGAGTTGGGAAAAACTCATAATTATGCAAGAAACTTGTGCATGACTTCTAATTGTTTGGTTTAGATGTCATCAAGTATATTCATGACTTGTGTCCACCTAATTCACATGCCATCAAATCTAACTTCTTTTGTCACTAAGTGACTAGATACATCCTCCGAGATCTAGGAAAAGTCTATATAACTAAACCTTCTCAACGATGGAAGGGGAGAAGAGATATAGTATAGTGGAGAGAGAGATAGTATACTTTATAGAGAAATAGTCATTTTATATTTAAACTTTTTACTCCAAAGCTTAATAATGATATTGTAATTGTAAATTTTTTTTATTTTAATGATAGGGTAATTCTTTAATTGCACAAAACCCTTGAGGTAAGGTAACACTATACATTATTCGTTAAGTATTGCATTACTTAACCAATGATTGATACAATCGCAATTTTTTTCACCATTACATTTATTACCATTCTTTGTATGGTACTCTCTATATCCTATGAACATTTTAGTACTCAGACTTTCTACTCACTCCTTCCACTTTTTAAAAACATGACTCCTTCCAATTTTTAAGAACATTACATTGTTTTCACATTATTATAATACATGTATGTGATACATGTATTTACCACCATGTGTCTCATAAGAAAATTATTAGATGTTATACGGCTGAAATTACCTAATTGACAAATTTGTCATAGTTATTTTGTCAATTTTATAATTATGAAATCATAATCTAGAAAATCTCATAATTGAGATGAAATCTCATAGTGAGTTGGGAAAAGCTCATAGTTATGCAATAAACTCTTGCATGACTTGTAGTTGATTGGTTTTGATGTCATCAAGTATATCGATGACTTGTGTCCACCTAATTCACATGCCATCAAGCCTAACTTCTTTTTTCCCTAAGTGACTAGATACATCCTTTGAGATCTAGGAAAAGGCTATATAACTAAACCTTCTCAACAATGGAAGGGGAGAAGAGAGATAATATGGTGTATTTTTATGCTAGAGAATTTCATTAGGAGACCTTTCCATGCTACATAGATGAGCCCAATATGTGCTTGTGAGTGAAGAAAGGGTTACGATTGGGGAATCAAATAGGAGTGCCTTGCTACCAAGGTAATTATATATGTATATGTATATGTATATGTATACATGTACATGTACATGTACATGTATATGTATATGTATATCTGTACATATACATATACATATACATACATATATACATACATATATACATATATATATACATACACATATACACACACACACACACACACACACACACACACACACACACACAGATTATATATCTATATATATATATATATATATATATATATATATATATATATATATATATATAGATTGCTGAGTCATTTCCCTATCTTGCATATTGTTTTATATGATCTCATGATGTGTATTCATATTTCAATTTTATTTTATCATGTGCACTAACTTTCCTTCGATTATATGCAAAAGGTCATCCTTATTTGTCTATGATTATGTGTAGTGAAAAGTTCCAACCATTGGAGTGGGATATCTAGATCAAAAGTGGGATGCATGGTTGTTGAACGGAGTCTATATTCTACTCTAGCTTGCTAGGGTAACTAGGTGTATGTTTCATACTTTGTTTCTACTTTATATCAAAGGATTATGTGTATAAAGATCTAGAGGAAATTGATTTAGCCTTATATTTACAATCTAGTGAATCCTAAGGTGGGATCTACGAGACAACAATGCCTTTTCTTTGGTGTAAAAATTATGCAAATAAAGCTAGTGACCACACTAGACATAAATACGTAGTGTTTATCCTCCTTTGAGTATTTCTCAATTATTTTTATTGTTAAGTATTTTTCAGCACATTGCTATCAATTATGGGTCTATTACAGAAGATCCATAGCGTTTGAGTTCGATCTATGTCATTTTTCATTAAAAAAATCACTTAGACAACCCCATAGCTTTACCTCATGTAGACAGATCAAGCTATTGACCCCATCTCTTACCATTCTCAGCCATTAGGAAATTACATTCTACTTAGTATATAGATAAGGGGTGAAGAAGCCTCTAGGATACCTAAAAATGGGTTGTAAAGTGCAAAAAACACTCATTTTCATGATTTTCTTCTCAAACTTTTCCTATGAACCTGTTCTCGTACTCAACAACCCCCCATTTTCTTTAGACTTAAGAGAAAGAATAATGGGTACCCTTTAAAATTTTTAGGATATAATCCTTTTTGTGTAGATAAAATCGGATAAGGTTTATTTGTACTCTTTGATTTTTGAATAAAACAAAAAAGTTTATGAATAAGGTCATAAGATATTTTAGGAATCCTTTTATAGTTTTAAAAGATGAATTACAAGTCTAAATCAATCTCAAAATTAATGAAAAAGATACAAAAGAGTAGGTCCTACTAAATGATATGCACGATGTCGATGATTTCAAAGGATAACAACAAAGCTAAGACAATGAAAATCTGAATTGAGAAAATTTGAAATCGTGATTAGCCAAATTGTGAAATTCCAAGCCAATATGACATTCTGTGAAGAGAAATATCACATTCCATCAATTGACGAATGTCGATATCGCATTCTATCAAACTTTGGTATTTCGCCAATATTGATCCCACGCCTATATACTTTTCGGAAATTGCATATCGTTGAACTATGTAATGTCACTCGATACCACACATTGACAAAATATTTTTCAATATAATGGCAAGTGTCAGTATCATGTGAACGAACGTTTGGAAATTTAATGACCACTCTGCGTAGTTCTAATGTTGAGGTTTTTTCTATTGGTAATATTTTTTAGTTAATGTGAGAGGATTTCCATATAACTTTCATTGAACTTATATGACTATTTGCATCCTTCAAAGATCTTGTTGCTTATGCTGGTTTGTTTCTTTATAGATAAATTCTAATAAAGAGTAGTTAAAGGACATGCCAAGAATAATCAAGGCAAGGAGGAATTCTATAATACAACAAGAACCAGTCTTGTCACCTGAGGAAGTGTCTGAGATGTCTCTATCTTTTACAAATATTACATGCACTTCGAACGTAGGTTCCACCTCCTAGGAGGTGACATACAAATTGTTCAAGGATCAAAATTCGAGGATAATTGTGAAATAGACTACTACTGCTGATGATTCTCCTCCAGGTAACGATGCTGCATGGAATGATGTGGCCAATTCGTTTCTTCACATAATTGATGCACACCCTAAAATTCTACCATATATAGATATGGTGAGATGGGTTGCCAACTAGTTGGACATTACAGACAAAATGCTTATAATGCTAAGGAAGATAATTATTAGGTCTTTTAAAGCTGAGGATTTTAAGAAAAATGTATCATCTACCTCCACCTCAAAAGAGGTATGATACACAATTCGTCCAGAAATTCATGCAAGAGAATTTGAACCCCGCAGACCTCATCAGAAAATGGAGAAGGAACCCAAACAAACAAAAGTGAGAGGACAGGGGTATGTATTCATTAGCCTCCATTGTTGGCACTTTCTCTCATATTACTGCTATTTTATGTCGTCTATATGGTTATTCAAATACGCATAAATTCTCTGAATAATGGGCGTCATTGATAGAAGCCTCTGCTGATGACTATATCATGGATTGGGAAACTATATTAACCAACAATTTGACCACCCAAATCTACAATTAAAGACAAAAGCAAATTATTCTTGAAAGAACGACTCTTTATTTATTTATGAGTGCTTATGTCATGGACAAAATTTGTTTTTCTTATGATTTTCCATCTCCTGGATGGAAATGGACAAACCAATTTCCTAGCCCTGTTTTTGTTTATCTTGATATCCTTTGGGAATTGAAATACCATGCTCATTTCTACAAAATTTGTCAGGAAATCATGCTCCCTATCCACCAAGAAGTATTTGGTAGGAAAGCCCTGAGACTTACCGTAGAATCGAGTAAATACCTAAAGCCTTTAATTTTCCAACCATATTAAATAGACCATATGACCCGCATGGTGTAGCGAAAGATGTTACAACACAGGATAAGCTTAAACCATTTTCAAATGAACCTGACAAATTTGATGATTTGTTTGAAATGGTTCTGTAATATTATATGGTAGAGAAATTAGCAGTAGAACGTATAAGTCTTGAAAAATTGATTACAATCAATCAATATCTCTAGCGAAGGATAGACCATTTACCTGAATCTTTGTTAAAGCAATTATGAAAAAATTCAGAGACTTCCAATGCACCATCTTCCTCCTCAAAAGCTCCAATTACTTCCCAAGTCTCTGAAACAACTAGTATAGATTTTGAGAAAACAAGAGAGATCAAAGAGGAGAACAAATTGGATGAAGTATGGGAAGAGTTCAATTGTGATTTGAAAATAGAAGAAGTTCAGGTTATAGATGCCTATGCCAATACACAAGTAGAGAAAATTACAGTCAGCAAAGAGACAAAGCAAGTTCGAGAGACTACACGGACAACCTTGCATATTGTCGAGGCTTCCCAAGAGGATATTATTCTTAAAAATTCGAACAATGATATTAAAGCTAATATTGTCAATCAATCACATGTTGATGATGATATGGAGATAATTCCTGCATTTCCTACTACCGAGATGGTCCTCAATATTGAATAAATCCCTCCTTTGGAGTTATTTTACAATCAAAACCATAAATTAGTAATAAGCAGGTTAAGGAAGAAAAGAAATCTAGAACATTCACAAGCACTAGTTACAAATGAGACTTCTTATCAAATTCTTTGGAAAGGAACTCAAACAGTCCCGGATGAGGAATTGAATAGATTATCTAAGTTCACAGGAACTTATGCTAGTGCTACCATTGATAAAGCTGCAAAGGTACAATTTTTAATGAAGGAATGGATCAAAGAATTGTCCAAATGGAACAAAATTTTCAGATAGAAAAGCAAGCGATTGAGAAATAATGGCAAGCAAATCCTACTGAGCTACAAAATAGATTTAATGATTTAAAGATACAATTTGAAGCTAAAGTTAAGCACAAATATGAACATATACTGTAGTTGCAACAAAAAATATACCAGCTAAGAGAAAATCCATATATAAATGAAGTTCGCAACAAAGCATCACAACTCAACATACTCTTAGCAAAGTTGCATGCCATATTCTATCAGAAATTGGTCTTAACTGATGATTTGTCAAAGACCAACGATTCTTTATTAAATCAACTATCCGACTTGAGGAAATTTTATGAAGATATCGATGAGAAATTCTTTGAGTATATAGATTTCCAAGACAATGCTCAAGGGATATCATTTGATCTTCTTTGTATTGAATAATCACATAAGGATATCATGTTTGGTGACTGGGATATCAAAATGAAATGGGCAGAGATGGCTATTATCAAAGCCAAAAATCTTCCCTCAAATTTCACCGAATACATCATAGCTACCTTATTGCAAGCCAATCTAATTTAGGAATGCCCAAAGGACACCTTGCTAGATGTCACAACTTTGAAAAAATATTGGCAAGAAACATCTATAAAAAAGGTTCAATACATTCAGAGTTTATCGCAAGAGAACCTTGAAAGTTATTGGCTTTTTCTCGTGAAGCCTCATAGTGAGTGGCTTCTGCTAAGGTGTCTCTCAAATGCACCAATACAGTTTCTTCTAGCACTTAATGCTGTAATGTTTTCGCGACAAGTGTGCATGCAGTTGATACATCCCATACGATGTAAAAAGCCACTCACGAACATATACAATCTTTGAGAATAGATGAAGAATCAATCTGGAGCACAACCATGAGTTCTTGTTGCAACAAATCACAAATTTAGCTATCCTTTATCTTAGTTTAGTTTGTTCAATCTTTTTTGATGACTTTTATTTTAAGTTTACTATTTTTGTAATATTAATAGGTTATTTAAACCCCTTTCATGCATTTAGAATGGGTCCAAAATTTTGAGAAGACAACTTTTGAACTTGCACTATTGTTTGATTCAAAGTTATCCAATTAAGAAGTTGAGCCTGAAAGTTATATTTTCATAAGTAGAGCGACAATGCATCAGGTGCTATTATCTTTGCGATATCATTAGTTATTGTTGATTTAGATAGTGAATCTATTATGTGTTATTTCATTATATAAACGATTTGAAAACAATTAATCATTATCACTATTGATGTGCAGGATTGGTTGATTTGTGATTATGTATAAGATAACAAGATCTTTTTATGTGGTTGAATTTTAACCAACTAAATTAATTAACTATTTAATTAATTTAGTTTATCATATATACTTTCTATTCATTAAAGTATTGAATGCTCTATATCATTATTTACTTTGTGAAATATTTCTTTGAATCACATGTGAATATGTACTATCATAAATAGAATACTTTTATTCAGTGATTAGAGTAAGTTTATTAAAAACTATTTAAAACCATCATTCAATCTCTTCTACTATCATAATTTGAAGAAGTCCTGATGATGGAACCCTGTTGGGATTTGAAACGTTGACGAAAAATGGTTTTTTCTGTGGGTTCTTCGGTTACTAAGTTAGAAGCTATAAAATCATTTCATCAATTTTTCATT
This sequence comes from Pinus taeda, assembly GCA_000404065.3. Lineage (NCBI taxonomy): Eukaryota > Viridiplantae > Streptophyta > Pinopsida > Pinales > Pinaceae > Pinus > Pinus taeda. Next base: position 20,177 of record APFE031295168.1, read on the forward strand.
CTATTACTATATTAAATCTCCTTAAAACAAGAAACTAGTTCCTATATATCAAGTCGGACCAATTTCAACAGAAATAGAGTTGCTTTAAGCTCTTGATCGAGTGGTGTTTCCCGATGTTGAGGCAGTCAAGTTTCAACATTCAACATTTTTGGCACTAGAAGGAGCGCCCCCAACTATGAATGGAAATAAAGTCTAATACCAAATCAAAAGGTCATTTGAAGAGTCATTTTCCCTCCAAATAGCCCTCGACTTTTAGATCTCACTCGAAATCTCCAACCCCTAGATTGGAATTTGTAACCAAATATCCTAGTACATGCCCTGAGGCAACAGATCAACCTCTTTTACAGGAGTTACCTAAAGTTTAGAATTTAATTAAGAAATTAGAGGGAATATCTATTTCTCAAGAAAAGACTCAAAATTCTAAGTTATCTAAAGGTAGCGTATCTTCATCATTTCCCAATTCATGTATTTTGACTCATTCTCAAAGTGAGAAATTCGAGATAATTCCATTTGAGTTTCCCTTACCTTCTCACTGAAGAAGAACCTAAAAATCTGAAGTACAATCATCCACTAGTGAGATTTTATCATCATCTCCACCAAAAACACCATTATTTCATTTTGCTTCATTAACTTCATTGATCCAACCGATCCATTCATCCCTATCATTCATTCCCAACTAATAAGTGCTAGTTCAAGAAGTTCTAGCACAGGGGCTACTTCTTCCACACAGTCAGCCTCTTCTACCATTACATCTTCTTTTTTTGAACTCCCATAATGGAAGGTAGGTAACAAAACCCACCAATAGCTAGACCATGGACTAGTCCTGGAGATGTTAAGATGGAAAGACCTATCCATTCTCTACCTAAGCATCCTGAAAGATGGTTACCAAAGTTCAATCTTGATGATGGACTTCCTGCTGAAGAACATCTCCATAATTTTATGCTTGCCACTGATCTTAATGGAGTAGTAGAAGAAGATTGTGTAGTGAGGTTATTCCCACATACCCTTGAAGGATCCGCAGGTTTATGGTACTTCTCATTACCATCAACATCTATCACTAGTTGGGATATATTTGAAGAATAATTTTTTATCAAGTTTGGTGATGATCGCCCAATTTCTACTCTACTCAATGATCTATCCAATCTTAAATCCAACCCCAATGAGAAAATCAAAGATTTCAATTCCAGGTTTAATAAATTGTTAAATAAAATTCCAGATACCTCTAAACCTAGTGTTGATGTTCAAATTGAATGGTATATTTCTGATCTTCCTTCTAATATTTCAATTTTTGTAGACATGGCCAATAAAGCCACTTTAGTTGGTAATATGAAAGAGTCGATAGCTATAGGAAAACAGATTCATGCCTTTGGGAAGAAAACTACTAAAGAAGAAAGGAAATCTAAGAAAGTGACTTTTAACGAAGAACGAAAGAAGAAAACTCCTAAAGATCCTCTTGATCTTGAAGGATTACAAAAATTTCTTAAAACTATGTCAAATGACATGGTAGATTTCAAAAAATAGGTAGTTTACTCTTCTAAAAAACATTTATGATCTCTTAGGAGATCACAGAGAACAAACCCTCAACCTCCTAATGTCATAACAAATGTTTAATTTCATCAAGAGGAGGAAGAGGGAGAAACAGCATTATTTTCCAACGAATGCCAAGAAGAAGAAGAGTTAGTCGAAGCACATGGATTATAGGATTTCATCCTCACTATATGAAAAAATGATGAAGGAGAAGAACCCTTACCTGTAGAGACTAGAAGTAAAAAGGCCATTGATACACCTTCTTCAAGTACAAAACAGAGACCAGTTACTCCTGTCAATAAGGACAAAAAAAAACGAAGAAGTCTCCTCCCAAATCTACTAAATCCATACCATCCTCTTCCAATTCTCCTTCTACATCAAAAAAATCTTATTTTTTCTAATAAATATATAGAGTATAATATTGTGGAATATATGAAGAAAGTGAAAGCCAATATTTCCATGTATGAGTAAGGTAAACTTAAGCAGCAACAATTTTGTTTGCTAAAAGAAATAAATGTTGTCCTTACATCTCCTTTTCCAACCGCAAAAACCTCATTAGGAAAAGGAAAGCCTCCAGATGATACTCCTAACAAGATTTATGCCTCAAATGTAATTATAATTGGAGATCGATCGACTTCTCATACCCCTCCCTTCTTATTGACCTTTGAAATTTTCAATAAAAATGTTCACATTTGCCTTATAGATTCAGGTCCTTCTTCAAATACAATTCCATATTCAATTTGTCTCAAGCTGAACATAATGCTTGAAAAAATTGTTGTACAAATGTGCAATTAGATAGAACCAAAGTCAAGGTCATAGGAGAATTAAATTTTCTTTTAATAAAATCATCATCAAATCCAAGGAATTTTTAGATTATTGATATATTGATTGTTGATATTCTTGAATTTTATGGTCTTATCTTAAGCAAGGATTGGTCTGAGAAATTACATGGTTATTTTGCCACAAATTGGTCGCATATCTAGCTTCCTTATAACTAAAAAAAAAATCAAATTCGGGTAGACAAAGAAAATCATATGAAACACTCAGTACTGATTTCGATGAAGAGAATGAGCCTGTAGTTTTAACGAATAACATCCTTGGCAATTATTCGTAGGAGTATTTATTTGGAAGTCTTATAGCTCAGGAATCTCCTTTTTTAACAAACTTTGTTTCTTCTCAAATTGAAAATTATTCGGAAAAATATTTGACTCAATGTATTAATGTTATAGATATTGTTGTAAATAAACATGAATATTTATTTTGTAAACTTTATTTTGATGGTTCTAAATCTAGTGAAGGCACAAGATTTGGATGTATATTAATAAGCCCTACTGGTGAAAAAACAATGCTAGCATGTAGGCTAGAATTTGAATGTACTAATAATGTTGTAGAATATGAGGCATCAGTACAAGGATTCTATAAAGCGATAAATATTGGTGTTGAATATATTCATGTCTTTGGTGATTCTGAAATCCTTATAAAACAAGTCATACACCATATTCATGTTGTTTCAAACCACCTTAGACATTATAAATCATTAATTCAAAATATTACCTCACATTTTTTATCATTCAATATTTCTCCAGTACCAAGAATACAAAACGCCAGTGTTGATATTTCAGCCAATGTTGCATCCAAATTAATCCATTTGAAGATTTTAGTCCAGAAAAATTTTCTATAGAATTGAATTTTCGCCCATCAATTCCTGATAATATCACCAATTGGTGAGTATTAAATAATGATAGAGATATCCTAGACTTTTTAACATCCAAAGAATCTTATATTAACCAAGTAATTGATGAGGATGAACATTATTCTCAATTGAATAAATCAAAAGGAAAAAATTCTCTGCCGAAACATGTAGTTAAGGTTGAGGATCTTTATGATCTTAAAGACAGTTTGAAAAAGGTCAAAAACTGCAAACTTCAAAGCTCAACTTTGAGATTTAAATTAGTTAACCTAGGATCTAATACAAAACCCCAAAATATTAACTTAGGTCTTGTTCTCTTATCTAAAGAAAGAAATGCATTTATTCATATGTTAAAGAAATATAAAGATATATTCTCTTGAAATTATCAAGATCTGAAAACATATGATGCCTCCATCATTCAACACATCATCCCAATGGTACCAGATGTTAAACCCATTCAGCAAAAACTTAGGAAGATACATCCGAATTTTGAAACTCAGATTAAAAGCGAGTTAAATAAACTTTTAAAAGCTAAAATAAGCTTTCTAGTAAGACATTCTAAATGTGTTTCCAATAGTGTACCGGTTAGAAATAAAAATGGTGATATTCGCATTTGTATTGATTTCAAGAATATAAATAAGGTATGTCAAAATATAATTTTCCTCTCCCATGTATGGACCAAGTTTTGCAAGTCAGTTGTTGGTTCTAAATTAATGTCTTTTTTATATGGATTTTTAGGATATAGTTAGATCCTTGTTTATCCAGAAGACCGATTAAAAACTACATTCATAACAAAGTGGGGAACATATGCATATCAAAATATGCCTTTTGGATTAATGAATTCAGGAGCTACATTCCAGAGAGCTATGGACATTGTTTTCAAAGGGTTGATTAATAAAATTGTTGTGGTATATCTTGATGATATTACCATATATTCAAAGAAAAGAAATAATCATTAGCATGATTTAAAGTAGATCTTTGAAAGGTGCAGAAGGTATGGAATTTCTCTAAACTCTAATAAATAATTTTGTTCTCCAAGTGAAGGTAAACCCATTGGTTTCACTGTATCCAAACATGGAATTTGTATTGATTTAGAAAGAATAAAAACCATTCCAGAAATTCCATTACCACATACCAAAAAATCAATGCAGTGTTTTCTTTGGCCAAATCAATTTTGTTAAGAGATTTGTCCCCATTTTTTCTCAACTTGTCCTATCATTAAAAACAATGATAAAAAAGATTCAATTTTTAAATGGGGTGATCATGAAAGAGAAGCATTTAAAGAAATCAAACAAGTTGTTATTGATGCTCCTTCTCTATCAACCCCCAATTTTTCTGATCAATTTATTTTGTATACTTTTTCCTCTAAGCTATCATATGCAACGGTCATAACGCAACCCAATGAACATAAATTTGAAGCTCCTATAGCTTTTTTCAACTCAAATTTTCACGGAGCTGAATTAAATTATTTAGGAGTAGAAAAGAAAGTGTTTGAAGTTGATAAAGCTATCAAATATTTTAGACATTTTCTTATAAAAACTCGTGTTAAAGTTATTATTCCTTTCTCAGTAGTTAGGCAATTTCTTATTCAAAAGGAGTTAGGAGAAAATAGAGCCAATTGGGTGACTGCATTACAAGAATATGATCTAGAAATCAAACTCACTAAAAGTGTAAAAGGTCAAGGTTTTTGTAGGTTAGTCACAGGAATGAATGATACATCAATAAATGAAGTAACAGGTAATATTGAACAAATCACAAAGGTACTCCCTATTAATACTTAAGTCTCAAAATGATGAATTAATATTTTATTTAAAAAATGTTTATTCTCTTCTCAAACTAGATGTTAAGAAAAAGAGAGCCTTGATATTGAAATTCAATCAATATCAACTCATCAAAGATGTATTATTTAGAAAAAATTATGATTTTGTTTTATTAAGATGTTTGGAAAAAACTGAAGCAGAAAATGTCTTACAGGAACTGCATGATGGACCAATAGGTGGACAATATAGTGGAGATAAAATGGCTCACAAAATTCTGCATGCTAGATATTACTGGACAAATTTACTTAAAGATACCCACATGTATGTAAGAAGATGAAAAATTTGTCAAACTGCTTCAAGAAGATAGAGGAAACCTTCCATGCCCTCGCAACCATTCAACATTGAACAACTTTTTAAGCAATGGGGACTACATATAATAGGTGAGGTCATCCCTCATTCTTCCAAACAACATAGATACATTTTTACTAAAACATATTATTTTACAAAATGGGTGGAGGAAATTCCTCTGAAGCTAGCCAATTCTGAGAGAATCATTGAATTCATTAATCATTTTATTATTACTAGGTTGGGTATCCCTCATGCTCTTATTTTTGACAATGCTTCTTATTTTTCTAGAAAATGACTGGATTTTCTTTAAATAGAGGATTTAAACTTAAGTATTTTGTAAATTATTACCCTCAAGGAAATGGCTTAGGAGAATCCACTAATAAAAATCTTATAAGTATCTTCAAACGAACTATCAACCAAAATCAAAAGAACTAGTACAAAGATTTAAATTTTCTTTATGGGTTGATAGAATAATTGAGAAAACCTCAATAGGTACTTCTCCTTTTCTATTGGTATATGGGAAAGAAGCTTTCTTACCTCCAAATCTAGCTATCCCCCCATCATCCCTGGTTCAATTTATTGAAGAACAACCTTCTTCCTGCTTTGCAATTACGAATGTCTCAATACCTAAAGCTAGAAGAAGAAAGAACTAAATCTAAGTTAGTCCATGCTCATCATCAACAATTGGTCAAAGCTTCATTTGATGTCAATTCAGTGAAAGATAAAAATTTGGAATCGGAGACTTAGTTTTGGAATGGGATAAAGTGCATGAGGACAAAGGAAAACAAACAAAATTTCAAAACCTTTTGCTTGGCCCCTTTCATATTTTTGAGAAAACAGGTCCATCAACTTTCATTTTGCAAGATTTACAAGGGAAGAAGGAGATTCTTCTTGTTAATGGACTTATACTCAAAAAATAATTTTCTTGAAGGAATGTAAGTTCTTTTTTACACTATGTAAATATTATTATATATCATTTCCTTTTGTTACAAAAAGTACTACACTTTTGAAAAACAAATTGGAAGTTTCTCTTTATTTTTGAATTATTAAACTTATTTAAGGGACAATTTAAAAAGAAAAACTTTGAATTGGAATCTAAGTATTGAATATGTTTTAAAGATTTCAAATAAGATAATCATTTAGTTGTGAAATCTTTTAGTTTGAAAATCTTTAAAAAATCTATTTATTGTGAATTGGTTTTGAAAAGTTATCTTGATAAAGGTAGAAATTACTATGAATTATTTATCATATTTTACTTAAAGAGGTCATCCAAGAATCGTAAAGAGTAAATGAAACCTCCCCATCCATTTATTTAAAAAAAAAATCACAGTATAATTCAAAAATATAAAAAGGTTAAAAGGTAAGAGGTCTCATCAAAAGCATGCTTACCATGATCATAGGAAAATAATGAGATTGACATTATCACTATTGACAACCAAACCAAGATAGCGGCTTTTAATCACCAGAATTTGAGACAAGGGATCTCATCACGAGTCAACTTGTACAATTTTATTACAACGTGTGAATGGCATTATCATTTTCTCGCTACCAAACCAGGATAATGACTTTAAAGCAAAAGAAAATAAAAAATAAAAAAGAAAAAAGAAAAAGGTATTCTCATTACCTCTAAATAATGTTATTATAATATTGATGGGATACTAGTTCATTTTGGTTAAATGGTAACCTTGTCAAGGCTATGAACGCCCACTGGAACAATGAATCTACCAATGATTAATAAGTTTATTCAAAATGCTAAGCTTCTAATAGTTTTTACTTTATATTTTCAACCTATTAGCTACTGATTTACACAAAAAAGATTTTTATTGATCACACCCCTTGAGAAGCTTTGCAATGAGATGAATTATTTCATTTGAAAGTTATCTATATTGATCTATATTTCAATCATTTTTAAAATTTCTAAAGGAATTTCTTGATAAAGATTGACATCTTACAGATATTAATTGCTTCGTCCAGTGTCTCGCCAGTTGTTGTGGTACTCAACAGCCCCCCATTTTCTTTAACTTAGGAGAAAGAATAATGGGGACCCTTCAAAAATTTTAAGATAGAATCCTTCTTTGTGTAGATAAAATAGGATAAGTTTTATTTTTACTCTTTGATTTTTGAATAAAACAAAATATTTTATGAAGAAGGTCATACAACCTTTGAGGAATCATTTTATAGTTTTAAAAGATGAATTATAAGTCTAAATAAATCCTGAAATTAATGAAAAAGCTATAAAAGAGTAGGTCCTACTAATTGATATGCATGATGTCGGCAATTTCAAATGATAACCGCAAAGCTAAGACAACGAAAAGTCGAAATGAAAAATTGTGAATTTACGACTAGCCAAATTGCGAAATGTCGAGCCAATATCACATTCCGTCAAGAGATGATATCGCATTCCGTCAATTGATGGATGCCAATATCACATTCTATCAAACTCTGGTATTTCACTAATATTGATTCTGTGCCTAGATAATTTTCGGAAATCGTAAAATTTTGAACTATGTAATGTCACCCAATACCACACGTCGATAAAATATTTTCCGATATAATGAAAGTGTTAGTATCACGTGAAAAAATGTATGGAAATTTAAGGACCGCTCTACGTCATTCTAATGTCGAGGTTTTTGTTGATTGGTAATAATTTTTAGTTAATGGGAAAGGATTTCCATATAAATTGCATTGAATTGATATGACTATTTTCATCCTTTGAAGCTCTTGCTACTTATCCTGGTTTGTTTATTTATAGATAAATTCTAATAAAGCACGGTTAAAGGACATGTCAAGAATAATCAAGGCAAGAAGGAAGTTCGTAATACATCAAGAACCAGTCTTGCCACCTGAGGAAGTGTACGAGATGTCTCCATTGTTTACAGATACTACATACACTCTAGACGCAGGTTCCGCCTACTCGGAGGTGATATAAAAACTGTTTGAGGATGAAAATCAGAGGATAATTGTGAAACAAACTACTACTGCTGATGATTGTCCTCCAACTAATGGTGTTGCATGGAATGAAGTGGCCAATTCATTTCTTCACAGAATTGTTGCATTCCCTAAAATTCTACCATATACATATATGGTGAGATAGGTTTTCAACCAGCTAGACATTACAGACAAAATGTTTATAAAGTTGAGGAAGATAGTTATTGGGTCTTTAAAGCTAAGGATTTAAGGAAGATGTATCATCTACCTCCACCTCAGAAGAGGTATGATACATAATTCGTCCATAAATTCATGCAAGAGAATCTAAACCCTATAGACCTGATCAAAGAATATAGAAGGGACCCGATAAAACAAAATCAAGAGGACAAGGGTATGTATTCATTAGCCTCCATTTTTGTTCCTTTCTCTCATATTTCTGCTATGTTATGTTGCCTCTATGGTTATCAAAATATGCAGAAATTATCTGAAGGATGGGTGCCATTGGTAGAAGCCTCTGCTGATGGCTATATCATGGATTTGGAAACTATATTATCCAACAATTTGACCACCCAAATCCACAATTATAGAAAAAAGCACAATTTTATTGAAATAACAACTCCTCCTTTCTTTATGAGCACCTATGTCATGGATGTAATTTATTTTTCTTATGATTTTCCATCCCTTGGATGGAAATGGATAGACCAATTTCCTAGCCCTATTTGTATTTATCTTGATATCCTTTGGGAATTGAAATACCATGTTCACTTCTACAAAATATGGCATGAAGTCGTGCTCCCAATCCACCAAGAAGTAATTAGCAGGAAAGCCCCTAGACTTAATGAAGAAGCCCATAAAGACCTAAAGCCTATAGGAAAATGGTTTGAGGAAGAATCATTTACCTACATTTGTGTTTTTGGTAGCCTTGCCCATCCTCATGTTTTGCCCCTTTTTGTCCAAGAGAGGTTGCTAGCCAAGGAAGTCACTTATCAAATAGTAGGTAAAGGCTTAACTAAAGTACTTAAAGATGCCAAGAAATTCACCTAGCCATGTTTTCCCATTTCTTGTGGTACCTATGCCTTAGAAAATTTCAAGCATTCTTCCATTGAAATTGACTAATTAAGGACCTTTAGTTTTCCAACCATATTAAACAAACCCTATGACCCGCATGGTGTAGTGAAATATGTTACAACACAGGCTAAGCTTAAACCATTTTTAAATGAGCCTAACTAATTTGATAATTTGTTTGAAATGGTTCAATAATATTATATGGTAGATAAATTAGTAGCAGACCATCTACGTCTCAACAAATTCATTAGATTCAATCAATATCATTGAAGGATAGCCCATTTTCCTGAATCTCTGTCAAAGAAATTCCTACAAAATTCAGAGACTTTAGATGCATAAGATTCCTCCTAAAAAGCTCCAATTACTTCCCAAGTCTCCAAAACAACTATTATAGTTGTTTAGTAAACAAGAGAGATCAAAGAGGAATGAAGTATGGGAAGAGTTCAACCATGTTTTGACAACATAAGAAGCTCGGGTTATAGATGTCTTGGCCGATACATAAGCAGAGAAAATTATAGTCATCAAAGAGACAGAGCAGATTCCGTAGACTAAAGGGACAACCTCGTTTACTATTGAGGCTTCCCAAGATGATATTATTCCTAAAAGTCTTGGAAATGATATTAATGTTGAGATTCTCAATCAATCAACTTTCACTGACGATATGGGGATAATTACAACATTTCTTATTGTCGAGATAGTCCTCAATATTGAAGAAATCCCAACTTTGGATGTATTTTACAGTCCAAAGCATAAAGCAATAATGAGCAGGTCAAGGAAGAAAAAAAATCTAGAACAAGACGTGGGTTCAGTTGATAGTATAATCGTTTCAATCAGCGCTGGCGTCTCCAACAAATATAGCGAGAGTTCACGTGTGCTGGATGGTCGAAGTAATGGAAGCGACTCGGTGCGGTATGGTAATTCAGCCGCTGATTTGAATAGAAATCTGCGCCTTAACGTTGATATTGAGAAGGACCGTATAATTAATGGGGCCTTTGAATTAGATAAGCAAGGTTTTTGTAATGGTCAATTTAATTATCCTTACGGTAAATGGAATTCGGGCAAGGGATATGATAATAGTTGTTATGATGTAAAAGTGAAGAATTATAAAGGTAAGGGTATAGATAGGGTAGAAGATAGGAATATAAATCTGCGCCTTAAGTTTGATAATGAGAAGGACCGTATAATTAATTTTGATAATGAGAATGATCGTAGAGTTAATGGGGCCATCGGATTAGATAAGCAGGGTTATATTAATTATCCTTACGGAGAACAGAATGAGCATAATAATAATACAGGCAAGGGTTATGGTAATAGGTATTATGATGTTAAAGCGAGGAATTATAAGGGTAATAGTATAGATAAAGTAGAAGATAAGAAGATAATTGATCGTAAGAATTTTTGTTATAAAAAAAGGGGTCTTGATAATTTAGTTTCAATTGAGAATAATAACCATAAGAGTAAGGTTGAAAAAATGGGTGATTTTATAGGAGTTTCGGGTCCTCACCCTCAGGGCAATAAGGTGTTAAACCTGTCTAGTTTTTCCTTTTCGCCTGCGGTCTTTAGTCTATTAGGAAAAGGTCTTAATTTTGCCTTAGCACCCTGGAAAATCCTAGTTGAAGACATCATTTGTGATGTAGAATATGGCATTAAGAGCCTTCCGGACAAGATTAAAGACACAATTAGGCAGGATTGTGCCGTAGCCCTGAGGAGGGCTAAGCCTCCCCGTAGCAATATTAGCAAGGCTGAGTTTGAGGCTCTTAAGACCTTGAATAACAATCGTGATGTCGTGGTCTTAAAAGCAAATAAAGGTGGGGCTGCAATCCTCCTGGATAGAAGTGATTATAGAACTAAGATGCTCGATCATCTTTGTAACAGTGGGAGTTATAAGAAGCTTTCAAAAAATCCCCTTAAGAAGATTTCCAGAGCGGTCGCCCTTGCGATCAAGTCGTGCAATTCCACTTCTCCTTTGTCCCAGAAGCTTATTGAGGGAAACCCCATCACTCCTAGGATCTATGGCCTGCCAAAGGTCCATAAGGAAGGGGTCCCCCTAAGACCCATTGTCAACACCATTGGAGGTCCGACTTACCTCCTGGCCAAGTTCCTCGCTGCAAAGTTGAGGCCCTTGGTTGGCCAGACTAAGTCCTTCGTTAAAGACTCGGCTTCTTTTATTGATGATCTGAAGAAAATTAAGCTTGAGCCCGAGGACATTTTGGTAAGTTTCGACGTGGTCTCTCTTTATACCTGCATTCCCATCAATGAGGCCATGGAGGTGATCAATTATCTCACCGACCCGGATACGGCTAAGCTGGTTGAGCTTTGCCTTACCTCCACCTTTTTCAGCTTCGAGGGTGAATTCTATGAACAGACTTGCGGGGTTGCCATGGGCTCCCCCTTGTCCCCTATTGTCGCTAATCTCTTTATGGAGGATTTTGAGTCTAAGGCTTTGGCCTCCTCTCGTCTCTTACCAAATCTTTGGAAAAGATTCGTGGATGACACTGGTGTTGTCTGGTCGCATGGTCCTGATGAGCTGGATCAATTCTTCAGTCATCTCAATAACCAATCCGCCGCCATTAAACTCACAATGGAAAAAGAAGACAAGGGTTGTCTTCCGTTCTTGGATGTTCTCATCTCTAAGAATGTGGATGGCTCCTTTTCTCATCGGGTGTTTAGAAAGAAGACGCATACTGAGCAATACTTGCATGCTTCGTCCCATCATTTCCCCTCTCAGAAGTTAGGTGTTCTAAGCACACTTGCCACCCGTGCTGTCAGAATTTCCAATGACGAGAGCTTGGAAACAGAGAAGGCTCATCTTCTAGATGTCTTCGAGAGGAATGGTTACAGTAGACACCTGGGTCAAAAAGCGTTCCTCAAGGCCAAGAAGGAGCCGTCTTCCTGTAGTGATCCTAAAGATCGCGTCATGGGTGTTAACCTTCCTTACATCCAAGGGACCACTGATAGGATTGCGAGGATTCTGAGGAAGTACGATGTGCCCGCGACCTTTAGACCTCTCAGTACTATCCGTGGCTCCCTCAGGTGTGAAAGATCCAGTTGACCCTAAAGACATGAAGGGCGTCTATGTCATTCCATGTTCCTGTGGGACACCATATATTGGTGAGACGGGTCGCTCTATTAATCAGAGGATTAGTGAGCATTCAGCTGACCTAAGGCATGGTAGGACCAAGTCCTTAGCCCTGGCTGAACATGCCGGGAAGACGATGCATCATGTCTGTATTGAAGATGCTCAAGTCATTGCTAAAGTTGTGCAGTTTCACCATCGCAAATTTAGAGAGGCCCTGGAAATTGAGAAAAGGCCGAATAATCTTAATAGGGATGATGGCTGGAAGATTAGTAGTTGTTGGGTCCCAGCCCTGTCTTCCTAGCCTCCTCAGTCCCCCCCTTTTCATTAGGGTGTAGGATTTTTCCTCTCCTTAAGAATTGGTTTCGGGGGTTGGTTCCCTTTTTCGTGGGTTGGTTTTTCCCCTTTAGTCCTAGCATCCCTATATTATTTGTATGGTTTGTCCTATTATTATGGGGTGTATTAGTTATTAATAGGTTATTAATTAATTTCGGGCCATTAAATGTATTAACCTTATTTCCTTTAGGTTAGTATTGGGTTTCATTTAAACATAAATATTAAAATTAGGTTAGTAATATTCATGAAATAGTTAAATTTGAGTATTGGAATAATAATTATTATCATATAACATTCTATTAGCGTCTTTACCTATTTTCATATATAATTTTGACCTTATATGTAATAATATATTTACCCAATTACATGGGTTATTTAATAATATTATTGGAATTATAAATTATTAAATAGATATAGATTACTAAAAAATATAAATTACTTATAATATTATATGGGATAAGGGATATAACTTATGATTTTAAGTTCAAATGGACCATGATAAATAAAAAAGAAAAATTAATTCACCTAATTTAACTAACTCCTAAGAATGATAGTAAAAATTTCATATATTAAGAATATTACCTGTTTATAATATTATTGAAATAATAGATTAATATATAAATATAGATTAATTAATAGATATATAATTAAATGAATTATAAAAATTTATTAATTTATTTTCAATTGGACCATTAGTTTTATAAAAGAATAAAAATATTATTAAATAAGTTAATGGGTTAGGTTTTGGATATATATATACATTAACAATTGAATACTTTTATTATATAATGTACCTAATTTAACTAATTTCTTAGAATAATAATAATTAAATATAACAGGAATATTTTTGGTTTGACTCGGGACATTAGGTCAAAATTAGCCGTTAAAATGTAGCCGTTGGAGTCTCTGCACATACTATTTAATAAGTTGGGCTAGATTGGT
>APFE031295180.1:2104-33442 GCA_000404065.3 Pinus taeda
CTTCATCTGTAAATGGTGTTAGGAATGGATCGTGAACACATGCGTCATTAAGATTTCTGAGGTCCATGCAGATTCTAATTTCGCCCTTCTGTTTTTTCTCCTGAACTACCATAGGACTCACCCAGTCCGATTCTTCCACTGGTTCAATAATTTTGGCTGCAATAATTTTGTCTAATTCTTCGCAGACATTTTCTTTATACATCAGATTCAAATGGTAAGGTCAGTGTTTAATTGGCTTCGCATCCAGTGTCAGGGTGATCTTCATCATCCCTAAGTCGCCAATGATCCCTTTTAAATCAGTGATTTTGGTCAGGAACAAATCTTGATATTCACGGAGTAACTCGGTGGCCTTATCTACCATAGCATCGTCCTAATAGTCCCCAAGTGTCACATACTTCAGCTCCACATCTATACCAATGTTTATCTGCTTTGTCTTTAGCAGTGCAGTGATGTCGGGTTCCTCAATTGATGGTCCTTGAAATTTGTGATACCCTTCAGTTTCTGGAATATTAATGTTGCGGGGGTTGTCATCATCCTCCTCTCTTTATATGTTATAACATTCTAAGGCATGGCTTAACTAGGTTGCCCGTGCTGGTTGAACTACTTCCCATGGTTCCTACAGTATTTTGAAGATGGCAGCTTTCATGGCTTGCAGCGTGTCATCAATAGTATCCGACCATTGGTCTTCAAATGTGAATGTTAACAAAAATCCCTCACGTAGAACATCCCATTCGCTCGTACCATGTCAGAGTTTCGTCTTGGTATACCAATTCATGGGTATGACATCCAGGGTATGATAGAATAAGTTTACCCATTCAGGCTAAGGCTCTTCTCCATAGGCCTTGGCCCATTTTGTGAGGTGCGTGCATGGGTCATCGCGTCCATCATATTTATCGACTAGCCATAGTTATGGTTTCCCAAAGCGTAACCGTATCATCCTCCTGCAGCCTCGCTAGTTCTCAAAATTTCCTTGATGTGTTCCCCACCAACGTTCAAGTGTCACACGTAGTGCCCACTTCAATGCATCAAACCGCTATTGCTCCGGCACCGCACTTTCAAACTTTCTCAAGAATTCATCCACCATTGTCAATCCATCATATGTCAGTAGATCTCGGGCCTAGGTTGTTACGCAACGCAGTGACCTACTCATCATGTTGCAATTTAGCATTGTCACTTCGCTCAACCGATTGTGCAAGCGTTCATCTTCTTCATTTGAACCCGAGGTGCAAAAACCTGTGCGCTCCCACGAGATCCTTCCATCTGCAGTCGGATTCACCCAATCCTGATCTCGCGCAGTTATCTTATAGATACATTCCAGCTCATTGTTGCTTCCATCGTTAAGCACAGGTTCAGTGTAGTGCTCTCCTTCGAATAGGTCTAGCGGAACTACTACACGTAGGGACTTTTTCTCAAATATCATCTTCCAGTTTTTTCGATTGATGACTCTAATAATATCAGTGGCCCAGTCTATTCCTAGAAATGTGGGATAGGGAATGTTGTCATCAACAATCACTATGAATTCAAAGTCCATTGGCGTGCTCGCGCCTTTGATAACCATTGTTACCCCTTGCAATCTCCCCATGGGAAAATTTTTTTGTTGGTTCGCCATTCTCAATTGAATGGGAGAGCTCTGCAACACGGGCCTACCCATGCATTCCCATGTCTTCTTTGGTAACACATTCACATCCAAACCTAGGTCTAGGATTACCTGATCGATTTCATATTCGCCAATCTGCGCCGTCAATCTCATTTCCCTCCCTGTGTGCAATGCATGCTTTCCTAGCTTCTAGATTACGCGTCGTTCCCCTGACTCGGTGCACCTAGTTATCAACTCCTGTAGTCCTTTAACCACCTTATTATCGGGTAGCAATTTCATGCATGTCTCTAAAAAGGTAGTTAGCATAGAAGGATCCATTCCTGGCTCTGGTTGATCCTTACTACCTGAAGTAGAGGCCTCTGCAAAGCTCTTCTTAGCTTCCATAAACATCTCCTTTGCGCGTTCCAAGTCAACCTCAAGTTCCTTTGTAGGAGCCTTGCAAACCCATGTATCTTCCTCAGGCTGCTTCCCCTTGTCTTCCCCTGTGGTCACACCACTTCTGAGCACCATATTAACATTTGGGTCTTCTTCACACAGTTCAAACCTCATCATTTGAATATTCTGTGTCAGAGTAGACTGAAGTACCCCTTTCTCATGCATTTGCATGATCAACGTAGGACAATCTACTGCTTCATGATCGAATTTACAGTATGAACAAGATAGTCTCGTCGGGTTGGTACAATCATGGGTGTAGTTCCCCGGTCCTCCGCAATTGTAACAAATTAACTATCCATGGCCCCATTCCTCCTCGTCCTCAACCCTGCCCTTGAAATCCACCACGTGCCATTCCCGCTACTGGGTCGAGGGCTCGCATTTCTATTTGCATTCGATAGGCTGGGGTCCGATCCATCATTAACTCCTAACTTTGGCAAGTATGATCATCGTGGCCCACTGATATACAAAAATTACAAAACAGCTACTGCAGAGTCTGTGTATACTTCTGCAACAGATGACAATTGTCCGTCATGTGCTTTCCTCCCACCTGACAGATCACGCACTAGAGCACGGGTGCCGTACTTGGCCCTGCCTGTGCCTCTGGTCTCAACGGCATTGGTCCCCCTCTTGCCAAGTAGTTCGTGAATACTGGACAGTGATCCTTATCATGGCCCTGGCCTTTACATTTTATGCACCACACTTCTTCGTGCACCTCGGGCCGGGGTGCCCTATCCTGTTTCAAACTCTGGATCTCCAAGAATAGATTCTGTAGTTGCAGATGGATTTATTAGACTCCCAACCCTGGATCTTGTATCATTGTTTCATGCAACCTCATTGCCATTTCCAATGCTTCTGCCTGGGTTGAAAGCTTTTGTTGTGACAGCGTCGTCCTCAGGTGTGGTGTCAAAGATGCCACAAACCACGCACGATGCTGTGCATCTACCAGCATCATATTACCCTCGTGGATCGTACTCTTCAGCCTCTGATCCAGATCCTAGGGGGTCTCTCCTGGAAGTGTCGCAATCTCTATAAATCCAATGATTGATTGTACCTCTGATTTTGGCCAGCTAAATTCTTTATTCAATGCATTCTGGATATCCGCTATTCCTGCATTTAGGTGATCATTCGAGTCCTTGATATACCATGTCAGTGCATGATCCTACAGTGCACTCACCAATGTGGCCTTCTTAATTTTGTCATCCGTGACCCCTTATGCTTCCCACACTTCTCTTACCACGAACTAGAACTGGTATGGATCCTCATTCCCTACTCCTTTTAATACGGGTAGCTTGATCGTGCTCACCATGCTAAACCGTGGGGTGGTGGAGGTGGGGTGGGTGAAGATGGAGGTGAAGTAGGTGAAGCGGCTGATGGCGTAAGTGGAGGTCATAACTGTGGAATGCATTGCCTTATCAAACTGACCGCACTTCTCGGAGAAACCCAAGCGTGCTCTTCCTCACTCTATCATGAAGGTGAAATTAAAGCGTTATTTCCTAATCCTTCGATACCTTTGTAGATCTTTCTGCTCCCCGTCGTTCCAATCATTAATGTATTCGCATGGCCTGATTTGCACGTTATGTTTTCTTGTGTCACGAACTCGTGAAGCTTCTGATCCAACCACTCTTCAATTTCCTTCTTCGTAGGGTTCCAGTGTTCTGACATCAGACATCCCTTAGGCAGATCCCGATCCCGACAACGGAATCATTTGTTGGCTTGATGGGGCTTGACCCAGGTTCAGAAGTGAATTAGCGAAACAAATCCCGAAACTACAGACCCTTTTGGCAACAGTCCGTGGTGCGCAGATTGAGGTCTCACCCGAGGTAGTATGGGAGGGTGTTGGAACTAGGTTTCTGCACCCTAGGGGTGTCTTGATGAAGTCTGGGAAGTTTGCGAACATATCTTGCACACTCGCACTGCTCCATGCAGCTGTCTGACCTTCGCGTAGTTTTGTAAAGAGCGCGAAGAGGCGCAGTCTAAATCCTTTAACCTTACTGTGTTATTATTATAGATCTTAACTTAATTTTGTGGGCGTAATATTCTTATCAATCATTCAACATTCATAACAAGTGTGCACAATCATAAACTGTACGGAGATGCATAAACATATAACAGAATCATAAACATACAGATCTACGAGTAGATGCACAATATTTCAGAATCAACTTAGCTTTTATTAAACTTCTCTTCTGTTACAATCCCAACTCTGCCCTGCGCACTCAGCTGCAGGGGTCCACGCACATAGCTGCGAACTCTACTAGGCCTCTGTGCACACAGCTGCAAAGCCTCTTCCTATCCCTACAACCCAAAACATAGACTTACAGACTTAGAGCGAATATCGAATTTAAAAACCCATATCCCTTAAGATCTAGACTAAAAAACTAACTTCTACACTTAGAGCCTCACTTTATTTATACATTCCCATGGTCCGCAGACCATGGGTAGGCCAACACATTCTATATTAAATTACAATATTTTAGGGTGGACAACCCTAGACTCTCGCGCTTCACTCTCGCATTTTGCGGGGTGTTTACATTACATTGACCAAACTTGGTCTTTAAGCCCCAAAAACCCGTTATGGGGGGATCCGCTGCCCAACAATCCTCCAACACAATCATCGTGACTCGTCCTCGAGTCACCTAGCTTGTGTGGTGATCTTTGCGTGAAGTCCATCCAACTATGTCTGTGCTGCGCGAAGATCCGCAACACCCCATGCTGTCGTCGTCTGGATCTGCTCCATCTCTTCGTTTGAATCATCTACATCTGACTTGATTCTCCACTTTGATGATGGCTTATAGTACCTATGCTTATAGTCCCACAAATCTGTCCGGCTTGTCGGATCGTGAAGACTGTGCTTTGGTCAGTTAGTCAAACAACCGGCCCACCCGTGTAGAGCTTCAGGCAACTGCCATTTACTCTTCCTAGGAAGGTTTCACCATTACGTTTGACTAGCTGGACTACGCCCCCGTCTGTAACTTCTTTGACTACACATGGTCCTAACCAATGCATTATGAGTTTCCCCGGAAATTTTTCGAACTTGCTGTCATACAAAAGCACTAAATCGTTTACCTTGAATGTGTGCATCTTGATATGGCAATCGTGCCAGGCTTTCTCACGCTATTTTTGTACCTACTGATGGAATCCTGCCAGAAACCATTCTTCCTCAAGTTCTTCCAATTGCGTGAGTCTCTCTTCCAAGGCTTTGCGGTCTGACATGCCTGTCATTGCTGCTATCCCCAAATTGGGTACGATGTATTCCATTGGCATGACTGCTTCCGTGCCATAGACTAACCTGAAAGGTGTCTGGCCCGTCAATTTCTTGCACGTGGTTCTATATGCCCATACTACAGTAGGTTTGCACAAGTCCTAGTCATTTCGCTGCGTGTTACATACTTTGGTCAGCGCAATCTCTAGAATCTTATTAAATGCTTCTACTGTCCCATTAGCTTGCAGATGGTACGATGTACTTTGCTGATGATATACCTGGAATTCTTCAGTGAGTGCGATGATAGTTTCATTTAGGAAGTGTGTTCCGCGGCCACTCATTAAAATTTTCGGGCATCCAAACAGTGTCAACACGTTGTCAAACAAAAATTTCATGGCTATAGCAGCCGTACAGTCCTTAACCAGCTGTGCTTACACCTATCGAGTCAGGTACTCTGTCGCAGTGATGATGTAACGCGCACCCGTATTCCCCTAAGGTTTGATTAGCCCCACAAAGTCTATTGCCCATTTTTCAAATGGTTGCAGCATCATCTGTGGATTGAGTGGCATCTCATCTCTTCAGGATGGTTTCCCAATCCGTTGGCATATGTCACAAGCTCGACAGTGCGCTTTCGAATCTTGATGGATAGTTGGCCACCATAGTCCAGTGCAAATAATCTTCTATGCCATTGCCCGTCCCGCATAGTGTCCTCCTGCAGCCTCCCCATGTGCTTCTGCGAGGATCGTTCCTTTCTTAAATTCAAGTACATATCTTTGTAATATCTCATCATTTCCCATTTTGTAGAGGTGCCCCGCGATGACAGAAAAATCCACCGCGCATACCACCAATTCATTCTTCTGCTGGAGTGAATATCCCTGCGGTGCATTCCCTGTGGTTAAGAAATGGATTATATCTTCAAAGTGGCCGTCTGCGACACACTACATAGAGTTGTGCATCAAGTAGTCCCTCCTCCAAATATGTTGGCTCCTCGCCACTCTCAATTCGTGATAGGTGATCTGGTCGTGCATTTAGGCGTCCTGACTTTACGATGACCTCGAAGTCATACTCTTGAAACAGTAACAACCATCTACATATGTGCCCCCCAAGATAGGCTTGTTCACCAGGTATTTCAACGTGGAGTGATCAGTATACATCTTGAAGTGCCCCCCAAGTAGATAGTGGCAGTATTTCTGGAGTGCATATACCATTTCTAGTCCTTCGCGCTCAGTAGTAGAATAGTTATTTTCTACTTTGGACAACCGTCGACTCGCGAACACGATCAGGTGATCCATGCCTTCCACGCCTTCCTGCGTAATTACAGTGCCTAGCACAATACATGACGCATCAACATGTACATGAAATTCGATATCCCATTTTGGGAAGACCAAAATGGGAGCGAATGCCATTTTTTCCTTGAGAAAATCCAAAACTTTCTTAAAATCATCATTCCAACAATATGTAGCGTCCTTTTTCAACAAATGTTCCATTGGTGCTGCGATTTGTGCATAGCTCTTAATAAACTTTCTATAGTAATTAGTGTGCCCAAACATGGCGCGTAGTTGTTTGACACTTCGTGGTGCTTCCATATTGAGAATAATGGAAATTTTCACAGGGTCCACCATCAGGCCTTGTTTGCAGACCACATGGCTTAGTAGATTCCAAAAGGGACTAGGAAGGTGCACTTCTTAAGATTCAGCACAATCTGGTGTCGTCAGCAAGTATCCAACATCAACCATAAGCTCGCTATATTGTGTTTAACTAACCCAAATATAGAACAATCATCCAGATAGACCTCTAAGAACTTGTAGATGTATTCCTTGAATGCAGCCACCACTACGCCTGAAAATATCGTTGGTGCATTCTTCAATCCAAAGGGCATAACAATGTATTGAAAAACAACCCCATTCAGTTACGAAGGTTGTCTTGCTCCTATCTTTTGGTGCGATCTTGATTTGATGGTACCCTAAGAAACCACCAGTGAATGAGTAAGCTTCCTGTCCACCAACATTCTCGAATACTTCATCTGTAATGGTGTCATGAATGGATCGTGAACATAGGCGTCGTTAAGCTTCCTGAGGTCCACGCAAATTCTAATTTCGCCCTTCTAGTTTTTCTCCTGTACTACCATAGGACTCGCACAGTCTGATTCTTCCACTGGTTCAATAATTCCGGCTGCAAGCATTTTGTCTAGTTCTTCGCGGACCTTTTCTTTATACTTCGGATTCAAATGGTATGGTCGTTGTTTAACTGGCTTCACATTCTGTTTCAGAATGATCTTCATCATCCCTAAGTCGCCAAAGATCCCCTTTAAATCTGTGATTTTGGTCGGGAACAAATCTTGATATTTGCAGAGGAACTCGGCGACCTTATCTACTGTAGCATCGTCCCAATAGTCCCCAAGCATCATGTACTTTAGCTCCACATTTGTACCGATTTTTACCTGTTTTGTCCTTAGCAATGCAGTGTTGTTGGGGTCCTCAATTGATGGTCCTCGAACTTCGTGACACCCTTTAGTTTCTGGAATATTAATGTTGCAGGGGTCTTCATCATCCTCCTCTATTTGTACATTATAACATTCTAGGGCATGGCTTAACTGGGCTACCCATGTTGGTTGAACTACTTCCCGTGGTTCTTGTAGTATTTTGAAGATGGCGGCTTTCACGGCCTGCATCGTGTCGTCAACAGTATCCGACCATTGGTCTTCAAATGTGAATGTTAACAAAAATACCTCACGCGAAACATCCCATTTTCCCATACCACGTCGGAGCTCCGTCTTGGTATACCAATTCATGGGTATGACATCTAGGGTATGGTAGAATAAATGTACCCATTCAGGCTGTGGTTCTTCCCCATAGGCCTTGGCCCATTTCGCGAGGTGCGTGCGTGGGTCACTGCTAGTGTTAGCTCAACCTTCCTAAAATTAGGTAAGTCGAACTAGTGGTTCACAAGTTAACAAAGACTCACTGCTAGTGTTAGCTCACCCTTCCTAAAATTCACGAGGCCAACTCAAACTCTTTGTCGTATTCCCAATATAACTCACACTAGAGGACAAATAACTCAGCGTTCTGTCTTAACACATTAGTTAATTGCTTTGTAAATCATCCTAGAATCCTATTTTTGAGGAGCTAGAGCAAGCCAAAGAAGAAATTTTTTATGGTTCCTTTGATTAAGGCACAAATCGAGGAACCTTTCTCGCTACCATTTTCAACAATTTTCAATGACACATATTAATATTTTTGACTGCCAGTGAATATAATCTATACTCTGCCTCCTAATCTCTCGTACAAATTGGATTTCGAATAGAGACAAGAAAAACATATCACAAGATTAAAAAACTTACTTTAGAGTTTTCCCTATTCTCGAACTACTTAAAACATGTCCACTAGCCTTGCAACCATTATCTTGATTTTGTCTTTCATGAAACCATATTACAAGCTAATCACTTTCTCTTGTTAGGCTAGCACCCTTAATTTATGAAACTAAGATATTTTCATTTTAAGCTTTGCACATTCAAGTTTTCTAAATTGATGGCTTAATTGTATAAATGGAAGTTAGTATCAGGTAATGTAGGACAAATGATTTCCTTGTCATCATTTTATCTTGTGCAATCTCTTGAATGCTACCAACGAATGAAATGCCATCTTGAAATAAATATTTATCATATAATGTTAGGAATTCATATTGTATTTGTGCATAACCAAGATCCTTTGTCACATTCACATTATTAAACAAGTTGAAATGAGGTCCTTTACTCATTCCATTAGCTGCCTAATTGGAAACATATAATAAAACATAACATTGAGGAAGGAGTTTTATATGTTATTCAAAGGCAGTTACAATGTACAAGATAAACATCTTTAATACATAATTTACATTTGAATCACCGTTCCTGGAATATAAATATGAACTGTTAAAATCATAAATAATCAAATTTCTAATTCCCCCTCTTCTATCTAGTTATCCGCCTCAAGGATGTGAAACAAACTTTGTCACAACCTTTTGTTAAAGGTGCTAATTATGAGGATTTCCTCCTAAAACTAGGAGAATAAAAAAAAAAAATCGTATGCATGGACATATGCAAGGAAGAAAGAGTCTTTGAACCAAATTGTCTTGCATTAACGGATGCCTTTATGATAGTTGAAATGATTTAAGAGTGATCTTATATTAGGAAATTTAAGTTTTCATTTTGCAATTTGAGCATATAATAACCAATTAAAACTTGATAAATTTCCATTTGACATTTTGTTATCCCCTTATCTCACTTTCCACACAAGAGAATTGTTGTGATTTCTTTTCCTATATTTCTTAGGGTTTGAGTCACGTGTTGGATTCATATGCCCTATAGGTTCCTACATGATAAATAAGTTATGAATATATAAGAGGCATCTTCAAATATGGAATGAGGGAATTTGTGTGGTAGTCCTAGCATTTAAGCATAGAATTGATATTAAATTGAGTATAAAAGAGGCCTCTAGTGAAGTGTGTATTGAAAATTGGTTAATGGAAGGTATTGGAGTTTCATTTCTAGTCTATATAATTCTCAACAAAAATATTTTACATCGAATAGAGATTTTATATTTTTACAACTAGGTTTGATCATCATTTGTTTTTTGCTTACACGGGTGGCACTTTATAACATGAAAAAAAATGTTTCATTCAAAAGATTCCTTGCTACCATAACTGGTTCATCCCCCAAAATTAGGGCTTCCTCTCTCCTTTTACTCAATAGAATAAAATCTCAGACCTTCATCCTAATAAAGATAAACAAATAGTGTGCACAATTTCTGGGGTTTGCCTACAAAATATACTTTACTTGCGAAATAAAGCAACAAAAGTATTAGATTATCACAAAAATTTCCATTCAATAATAAGTTTACATAATAAAAAACTAAATTGAATGAATATGACATAATACGAAATAAAAATTTCAACAAGGATTGTTAAACAAGGAAAACATGAAGAGAGAGAAACATGGATAGTGGCCCAAAAAATATGAAGGTACACTTATGTGAGTGGCCTAAAATATATGATCGATGTAATAAGATGTAATGACCTCAAATATATCCAATAAACCCATCTTTCTTTCTCTCTGTATATCTCCCACTCTTTTCGAGTCTCCATCTCTCTCGTTCTCTCCCTTTTGCTCACTCACTCCCTTCCTTTATTTCCTTCTCCTTCTCTCCCTTTCTTTCCGGTTCACTCCCCTCCTCTCCCTATCTCCCTCCACTTCTTCCTCTCTCTCGTCAATGGCCAAACCAAAATCCAAACCCCAAGAATTGGATACCTAGATATTTCTACCTTTCCATCCAACTTCTAAACCCCCAAACCTTGTGTTAGCATCCAAGGCAATGAAACTCCACCCTTTAGCAGGGCTTCTAGATAGCTGATAAAAAAAGAAAACCATCTCCCAACAGTTTTTGCCGATGGATTCAAGCATGTTTTGTAGAAAGAAATGACACCATCTAGATTTTTTTTGGCACCCAAAACCTCTAATCCATAACCCTTTTTTGACCCAATATGTCCTTGCACTAGGTCCTTGCCTCTGGATAGATGGTCCTTCAAAAAAATGGAAGCTCATAGTTTTTAGCCAAGTTCCCATATCTATGACACTGCCTACACTTGAAAGTTATTCCTTGATAATCTAGTATTTGAATACGCTCCACCCCAATCCTGATATCCATGTCTTCTAGAAGATCGCCTATGAGGTCCATATTTACTAGAATATGAGCATATTCCTTAGTCCCCATCTCTAAATATGAAAATTTGTGGTCCATATAGGACCCTAATGAGTTACCTATATATTTGAAAATTAGGGTGTCCCAATAGTTAGGAGGGAGACCTAGAAGACAAACCTGTATTGGGGCCATATCTAGCCTCTCCTACTTGGCATTGAAGAGGGGCATCCAAAAATTGAAAAGTATAAGAGACGAATCAATTTTACAAACCATCTGTTGTACCTTCTCGGTGCTAGCCACATCTTTGAAGCATAAATGAATCCAACCTCAGGCTAGTAGAGACACCTCTACAGGACATTTGACAATAGGTGAGATGTCCTTATCCGCCCATGATTTTAGGGTTGATGACATAAATTTTAGAACCCTTACTCACCTCACCAGGGATTTTTGGGACATTTCCCCAGTCTTCTAAATTACGATGTTGACTCCCAACACCGGATAAAGGAGGACTTTATTCTTCTTA
This sequence comes from Pinus taeda, assembly GCA_000404065.3. Lineage (NCBI taxonomy): Eukaryota > Viridiplantae > Streptophyta > Pinopsida > Pinales > Pinaceae > Pinus > Pinus taeda. The sequence goes on from APFE031295180.1 coordinate 13,537, forward strand.
TTGATACTATGATTAATTTTCCTTTTCCATGCTTTCTCAGGCTCCTTCTAAATCATAACTCTTATTCACAAGAATGTTTCTCCAAGAAAATCCCAACACTATTTTCAATGTCAGTTCAACATTCTTTCATCCTTAAGTAGAAAAAAATGTATCTATATATGCTCTATATTTTGAACATTTGTGTTGGTTTTAATCTATTCAAGATTACTATGTTTTAATCTCAGAAATAAAAAAATTATGCACAATTGAATTTTGAGAATTTGGATACAAACGTAGAATTCAATAGTGCCTAAAGCATTCTTTGGTGGGGGGGAATTCCTAACTAGTGGGTTTGAGTACCATTGGAAAAAAAATGAACTCATAATCTAAGGTGGATGTCCTAGGCTATGTTGTGTGGAAGGGGGTGTTGGGGGTTCAAGTCCAGCTAGAAAAGGATACATATATTCATAAGCTAAGGTGGTTCTCCCATGCTTATGTTACCTTTCAACACAATAGGGACAAAATCATTGGGGAATTGCATTCAACAACATACTTTTCTTGTGACATTCCATTAGGATGGGATAGACGACAATGAGAATGGGACCCTCGTGCAAGGGTTAATACTTCGACAACCTCACTAGTGAACGAATGCCTTGTTCACATTGGGACTCTGGTGGATGGGTTTGGTCCCATTGGAAGATTGAGTGTAGACTTAGAAACTAATTTGGTTGTCCCAGGTCTCCGTTACCTAACAAGGACAAATCATTGGTGAGTTGCACTTGAAATCACACCTTTTTGAGAAATTTTATTAGGGGGGACAAACCATGGTGAGAATGGAACACGGTGGATGGAAAGCCTCATTTACATTGCCTTGCTCATGTCACACTAAGTCTTGACCTCTCTAGGCAGCTCTTGACAAACAAATTTTCCAGTAGGAGAAACCTTGTCGTTAATACATCCTTCATAACATTTTCTAAACAAAACCATTAAACACCATATATGTAATGTCCCATATAAATCTAGAAATATGGATTACATTGAAAATCCATACAGCTAACATGTTTACAATGAAGTTAATAGATGGGGTGGAACAATTTTCATATCTACTTGATTTTTATACCACACTAAGGAACATAAAAACAAACATGAACAAAAAAAATCAATTACACAACAAGGACTCCATGAATTAAAAACTGTAAATTTATGTATTAATGAAAGTTTACATATATTATAATTCATCTTCTGCCTTGGCATTGGCAGGAAAGATTCAATGCTTCCTTCTTATCCCTATTTTTTTCTGCATCTTGCAATAATAGTAGACTTCCTCTTTGGCCAGTCTCTAACTTCCCATATTGCATCCTTCACCTTCCTTTTAGCGAACCCAACAAACCCTAATAATATAAAATTCCCCAAAATTATCTTATTCCAACTGTTTGTGGGTGAATTTGCTGCTCATATGGCATGAATCCCGCATGGTGTTATTTTAAACTTTTAACTAACTATTTCATTTTATCCAACTCTCGCTCGTTTTTAGGTCCTGACTCCATATCTTGTCTAGGCTTTGTGGATTTACTTCAAGCTCTGACTTCGACTTTAATTGAGGCCCTGAATCTCACTTAAGCTAAGGCTTAGCCTTGGCTCTGGTTTTTGTGTCCAACATTTTTTTCTTCATTCCCACATGCTTAAAACTTTATTCAATAAAAAAATGAATCTAGGAAGCATTTCCAATATTGAAATTCTCTCATAGAAAAATAATTAGCCCAAGTAGCTCTTGCAAAACATATTTATAGCAGGAAACCACACTGTTATTGTAGCATTTGTAATAAAAAATAAATGAAGCCACTAGAAATGATAAAGATGATTTCCATGTTAATCTATTGATGCAGATTTTAGCACAAATATCCAAACATCCAAACAAGACTTGAAGGATACATAGGAATAAATTATATTAGTTTTTTTATACATGTCATTATTCAACTATATTATGCTACAACCATAAGGAACAATGGTAAAATATTGGTAGCAAGAGATCAATTTTACAACATAGGATTACAGATGGAAAACTAATAATTTATTTACTAAATGAGAGTTTAATAGATATTACAAGTCGTCTTGCATCCTAGTATTGGCAAGAAGGATTTTATACTTTGTTCTTATTTCTCCTTAGCTCTGTCTTGCAATGGAAACAACCCTCATTCCTCTTTGATCTTCCTCTTGCAGCCTGTGTTGCATCCTCTTGACTGTAGACTACAAGGATACTCTTGGGAAATTTGATATTTATTGATGACTTTCAAACAGGGAAAATTTTAGGTGCTAATATTCACAGATGAGCTAATTTTCCATGCTTTTTCCCAAAATATATTCGTTAATTCCCATTTTCTCATAAAAACAATTCGCCAAAATTTTATAAGAAAATTTTATTTACCCTAAAAGTTGCCAAAATTTTATAGAGACTATATAAAATCATTAGAATTTTGAATATTTTTATTAAAATATCACCAAACATTTTATAGTTTGCATATTATGGATTAGTAAGATTCACCAAGGTTTCTAATGTTTAAGATAAATTTCCATCCTTAAACTTTTCCCTACTTTCAGACTTATTATGTTTTTTCTTTTTAACATATGTTTTGTTTAAGGCATTTTCTGTGGAAACCCATTCCATCCTTCCTCTTATGCTAAGGATGGTAACTAGGGTAGATTAGATTCTTCAGTGCTCAAATCAAAGCCAACAGTAAAAAATTGGCTTATGGAAAGAGAAAGCATGTGACAAAGTGGGATTCGAATCCTGGGAAAGAGGATAACAACTTTCCTCTCAACCACTCAAGCTACACATATTTGGCATCTTTTTTTTGTGTTATTAGAAATAATAAATGAGAAATAAAAATTCAATAAGAAGTAAAGGCTATAGGGTTTCGACATATAAGTAAGTATCATGGCTAGCCCCACTTATTATTTATATTCCACACATTAGAAAGTATAACTCCTCTTATTGTGCACATTCCACACTAAGAAATAGTTTCTTGAAGCCATTAAAGACTCAAAAGTACATATTATTTTCACTGCATCATTGCTTTAAATCGAATTAGATTCACCTCCAAATCAATTACATTTACTCACTCCTTTTTTTAACTTTAGGATTCATATTGTTCTTTTATTTTCTTTGTTGTCTTCTTAAAATTATGGTTGTTTTGGAAATGTTTCCATACGTAAAGAAATGGTCCACTGTTGCTGACTTAATCTTTCAAAGACCCTCATTGATTAATTTACAATTATTATTATTTTATCTATGCTCTAATTGCACAGGCAAACCTCAACTTTGAATTGAAATGGTTTTAAAATAAGATTTATCTCGACCCACCTAAGATTATGGATATTGCAAGGAAGAATTCATGGAACCTTTATAAAAACTATGCTCTCCATACGATGCAAGTTTTCTTAGAACCCAATATAGAAGATATCATTTCTGATGGAAAATTTCCTCTTGTTTATGGAAACCTACTTCTTAGCATTATCTCCCTTTTCCTGATGTTTTTTAAGACATTTAATCCAATTTTACTTCCCTTAGAAAAGCCTAGGTGTTCCCATTTTCTGCTGGGTTTCAGGTTTCTTGATTGCATTTGTTGGGAATAGTAAAGTCTAAGGACTTGATCTTATGGTGTCTGCCTTCTTTAGTATGTGCTCAACAGTAAGGCAAGGGTTGATTTTTTCATTGTTAGCCTTGATTGTGTTGTTCAATTATCAAGGTTGAATCAACATTTACGTAGCATACATTGGATGAAAGGGGTGTAAAACAAGATGTATATGATAATTTCTAGTTATTTCCTTATAAACAATATTCTTGGTTGTTGAGGTTAATTACAAAATAAAAGACACCTTAAGATGTTTCTTTATGTTTTAGATGGTTAAAACATTCTTGTTGGAAATTATTGTGATTAAGATATGCAATTAGACACAAAGAAAATGACATACTTGGTGAGTGTATTTCAAGGGGTCATCAAGAGAGGGTGGTTTGAAGGGGCTCATAAATTCTTTGACGAGAAATGTACGACTGGATTTTTCCAAAAAAAGGTTGAGTTATTCTATTTCTTTATTTTATTATTTTATTTTAGTTTAGGCCAATATTTCGGTAAACTCTAATGTCCAACTCTAAAATTGCTTGTGTTACTTAACAATTGTGAATGTTGTAGTTATGAAACTTTTCTTCATCAATTTCTGAAATGAACGAAACATGGTTTTCCCGACGTGGCATTAGCTACTCATGATTTGGGTAAGTTTCCTCGATATTTATGTTAAAATACTATTCTATGTTGGACCTCTATATCTATAACATCCATTATGATTTGCAAGGCCTTTTCTTTATAGGACTACTAGCGCTAACAATTGGAACATGTGAAAAGCCACATATAGTTCTAGAAGATTCCATTTCTCATTTTACTCGTGCGCCTAAACTTGGATCTGATGCTACCAATCATATTGTGGTATGCAAATCAAGTGTAGGGCCATGAGTTTGTTTCTAGTTTTGTGATTTTTTAAATTTTATTTTCAAAATCTCATATTTATGGCTAGCGCTTTAGCTATATTACTAATGGAAAGACTTTTCTTTTCTACGTGGTAGACATGATTTCTTTATGATTATTATTTAGCTCACCAAAAAACTACCATAAATTAGGATTGTGCAAAGTGAGGAGAGAATAAATTATTCGTTCCTAAATACAAATGTCGATGAAATTGTGTTTAGCATAGGTTTTCTTCTATATTAGTTGAAATTTTATGAATACTATGAGTGAATAATCCACTATACGAGGTCTCATGCTTGTGTGTGCAATTTAGTTAGCTTCCTATACTCTCTACAATCTCATTAGCAATGTGAGGGAAAATTTTCCTTTTGACTTCCTCACTAGTTTAGGTGTTTTTTTTATCCTTTGTAATTGTTGGCTTGTAATATGTATATAGATTTCTTAGATCATATGAAGACAAAAGTTTCCCAGAAGCCTATGCAACTTGTATTGCACATGTCTAAATATTTTTAAACTACAATGGTAAATCAATTATAAATGGAGAGTTGGGGATGAGTTTCATCCTCTACCTAATACTATATTAAACCAAAAGTAGGTTGACCCCACTCTAAATTCCTCAAAATCTCCTAAACTTCATCCTACCTCTATATAGAGAAAAGTACGACACTTAGTTTTAACACCCACTCCCCCCATGTTGAGGTCTAGAAATGTCCTCACCTAACACAGGAGGAATTTCCCAGTTGGAGTCCTGATCAAACTATTTTCCGTTAATGGCAGTCCTGACTGGACTTTTGGGACCAAATTACCCTTTATGAGGTAATGCACCAACGAATGGAGGCTTGATTTGAGGAAGACAACTTTTTTTGTATTTTTTGAAAATATGAAGGAAACAAAGCGAATATAGCTTACTCTAAATGCAACTATACCTCTATTTTCTACTGACGTATATACAACCCTAGGCTAAGACTAATTTTCATGGAAATAGAAGATGGATAGTAAATTTCACAATTGAAGATTAATCGAAAAAAACTATTATTGAAACCATAGTTGTGTTGAAGAATCAAGGGCTAGTATGTATATTAGGATTCTTCTTGACTTGATAACAATTTGTGAAGCACTTTTACAATTATCTTAGCTTGATATTCTTCTGATTATTAGTGTGTGTGTTTCATCAAACTTCTACCAAAAAATAAAGACAAGAACACAGATGTTGGCTCTCTACCAAGACCAAAACCTCTCTCTCTTAGAGAGGAAAACCCTTTGGTAATTTTCTCTTATTGAAGCTTCTTATTGATCAATTCCAAACCCTAGACCCTTGACTAGGATGTCCTCCAATCACAAGTCAAGTCCTTCCTATATTCTGCACTTTGTTCCCAACACATAGACTTCCTCCTTTCAGCACTTTTCTCCCGAGCACTTCGTCCTCCTTCTTTGCTTCTTGTCTAGAGATAGAAATTTCTTATGTGAGCTTCTTGATGAGGTATGTTTCTTCTTCTCTTATAGATGTTCCCTACTTAAGGAGACACCCTTATCTTGATTCAACGAGAAACTTCTTGAGATATGTCTTCACACTTAATTCACTGTACAACAACCCTAATTTTCCCACATGTGGATGGTTCCCTTGGAGAATAGGGATATTTTTATCTTCGATAGAGAGAGGGATTTCTTCGCTTGACTTGAGAGGCCTTGTAGGCCTAGTAACTAGCCCAAACATCAATGAAACTTGAACTTTGATACTACTGTTGTTGTACTCACAATATGTCCTCCTTCTCTTCACATGTGTGACTGTTTCTAGCCCTAGAAACAGTCCTCTACCTTCGTTGAGCTTCCTCCTTCCTTTGCTACACTTTTGGGGACCCTTTAGACTTGATGCTCCTTCCTTTTATCTGCTTAACTCTTCGTTGATTTCAGAACTTGCTTCATTCACTTTATGAGGGAGTGGAAAACCTCTATATATAGAGGACTATCCCTCCTCTAGGCTGACATTAGGTTGACATTCCTTCTTTAGGCCGACTTGACCATATCTTCATTATTTTCATCATTTCGCTTCTTTTGGAAGACATTTCTGCATGGAGAGTACTTGTAATTGTCTTGGAGGTATTCCTTTGACCTTATACATAGTGTAGCATGCCCTCTAAGGGTCTTACATAAATACATTGACCTTTTGACATCCTAGAAGCACTTAACCATATGCTTGACGTACTTCAATGAGAAAGAAACTCATTGAAAAATATTATAAAAATAATTTCTCTTTTATTGAATAAATACAAAATGTCAAAATTACATTTATGAAGACCAAACCTAGTTACATTTCCTTCAACAAGCTGCAAATACAAAATCTACAATGTCTCCAAGAACATTTAAAATGGGTTAATCTAACGATGTGTACATGAAAAGAAAAGAAACTATTTGCAAGATATAAATCAAACAAAGAATTGCTTTGAATTATCTTACAAGAAGTAAAATAGTGTTACACAATATGAAATGAGCTTAAAACTACTTGTAGCAACCGTACACATATCATTAACAACATGTAAATATAATGAAGAAAGTTAAACAAAATGATTAACAGATTCAAATCTATTAATATGACATCCATCAATCTATGTAAGGAATATGATATACAAACTTAGAGAGCAGCTACAAAAATAATAAAAACTTAACAAAAATCACTTAATAAAAAAATTGACAGGCTTCCTGTAAATTTCACTTTCTTCTTTTGACCCATTAACAAGATGCAAATTATTCCCCTTTTATTTTAAAACAAATAAAAAAATGCCTTTAATTAATGTGAAATATCATGTGAATAGAAACGAATTATGATATATATATATATAAAATATAATATAATATGTATTTTATGTTTCTTATTAAACCAAACACAACATAGTATCCACAAATAACAAAGATGCACAATTTAATGTGAATCGAAGCAACAAAAGGGATATATGTATATATATATATATATATAACACAAAATTTTCATAAATAAAACATTTCGAATCAAAATAACATCAGTCTTTTTTATTGAAACGAGAGGAGACAATACGCAGCCCTTCGGATTTTCTCAAAGTGATAGTCGTTTGACATAGAGATAGTAAGAGATAAGATGAGTTGTAGCCAACAATGGCCTCATTCCGGTGTCACGACCCTAACCATTTATGACAAATACTAATGCTCAGTTAGTCAAAACGGGTATAAGTAGGCAAAACGAATACATTAAGTGTGAATTCACATGCCCAGGAAGGTATTAAGTTTATGAACCCACTGCTTAGTTTATAAAGATTAAATATATAATGCGTTCGAGCCACTGGTGGAATTAGTTCAAAACTGAAATGAAACTAGAATTAAATGCACACAGAGCTCCATTCAACTAGAAAGATGATTTTGAACTGTCTTGAATAACTGGTGCAATTTGAAATAACAATCACTGAAAATTCCTGGCGTTGGATTCATTGCAATTCACAACAAGTTAATGAATTTTGTTCATCGATTCATAGCGCTCCAATTAGTTTTGTTCATCGATTCATAGCGCTCCAATTAGTTTTTCATGTGCAGAGTTTGTTGCATCCAGACGGTTGAATTCCCATTATTTCAATAGCAGTCTCCTTAATTTGTGCAATTATCCTCACCGGCAAAATTGAAACCATGAAAGCGTTTTGTTAGTGCCTTTAAGCGTTAATTACTCAAATAATTAAAATGAAAAACAATGGAATACAAGATTTTACTTTGAAGTGATTGTCACTGGGGCTTTATGGGGAGTAATACCATACCACCTGGGAGAGAAAAATGACATAATATATTGGGGATATATAGGGGTAGAGGATTTTTATATTGAAAGGTATAAAAAATGGAGGCCAAAGTTAATGAAAAATATAAAAGATAAAAAAAAATGTTAATGAAAAATGGATACTTACAATATCTAATGAAATTAGGGGTATTTAAATTGGGAAGGTGTATTGGGTTCGTATTGGTAGGGGATTAAATAATGTGATTTTTAGAAGTACTTTTCAATATGTTGTCAAATTAAAGATATTGTTTAATATGCCACGAACCCATGTGATACGTCACAGGTTCATTGAGTAAAAACTCCCATAATAATTGCGACATTTGTTGTTTGAAAATCAATGATAAATGAATTCATTTCATCAAACACAGTGGATTGTTACACCTGCAATTCATAAAGGACTATTGGTGATTTACATGTGTAACGTTTTTGGACAAAACTCAAATCACTATTGGAGTGGGTAGATAGAATGAAAATTTTGTTTTAGTTGGTGAATTGACCATGTACAAGGAATTGACCAGCACTTGAAAACTCTGACATAAAAAGTATGCCAAAACCTTGTGGCGTAGAATTAGTTGGCCTTCCAACAAATGTGATTCGATATTGCAGAATGATGGGATTTAGACCAACGCAAGTTTGAAGCGAAGATGTCCTTGATTGCTAGTGTATACTCTAATATTACATATATTTACAAAACATTTATTAACAAAACAAAAACATTTATCAACTTAATAAAAAAAATTTAATAAACTAAACCAGGATAAACAAAAATAATTATAAATAAAAAAAAAACAAAATAGGTATAAACAAAACATTTGTTAATAAAAATAAAAACATAAAAACTAATAAACAAAACCAAAACAAAATCAATAATAAACAACAATTATATTAATAAACAAAAACAATTATCAAGCCTATAATGTGTTATGTTTTAAAAAAATCATTTCACATCTAAAGGAGACCATTAAAAAAGGGTTCTTGTTTTGTTTAAAAGAGTTCTAGTTTGATTATATCTATATACAATTGATTTACAATATCACCGATTCACTTTTTTCAATGAGGTGTTTGCTAAGTGAAAAGTGTGACAAGAAAAGCCCAATGATTGATACAAGAGTACAAAGCAATCAAGGGTGCTACATCATTTCATTTGAAAACCCCTTTTGTGATATAGGTTTCCACTAAGAAAATAAAACAAATAAATAATGTGATGTAAAACGTGGGGTGATGTGGTAGTGAAAGGTGTGCAAAAATCACAATGACCAAAACAAAGGGTCTCGATTTTTTTTTTATACGAAAATTACATGAAGGGTCCCCATTTATTATTGAGAAGGGAAAACTAAAATGGGGGGTTGTTGTAGCTACAACAACTGGTGACAAGTTGGGAAGACTAGTTATCTCTATTTAGGCGAAAAAGGAAGAGAATAAAGATTAGTATGAAAATAAGTGACACTTCATGAGTCGAAAATATTCATAATCAAGAAAATTCATGAGCATTGAAATAATGGGAAAAGTAGTATTCCTCAATATCTTCATAACTTGCCTTAATTCAGAATGCAATTTATGAGATGTAGAAGTAAAATAAAAGGTTTACAATTTGACTAATGAGCCACACCTAATGCCATTCAACATGTATGTTTATGTACTATACTTTCTTGACTCGGTATTGCTTCAGTGCTAGCGAGCCTCGACAGTACCTTGGTGAAGTTACCTTAGTATCATGCATGCATTAACCCGTTGTCAGCGAGCGTCCATAGCCTCGACAGATTTACATACACTTCCCACACAATGAGTGCATTCAATATTCTTGTTACCAACTTTTTTATTATTATCACTTGTTTAAATAATTTCTTTTAGTATTTTGTTTTTTTTTCATTTAGGCGAGGAAAGCAGGCTGATATAGAAAGTTATTTAAAAAAAGGAACAATACAGGTAATGATGTTCAATGTGTTGTTTGTTTTATGATATACCTTATTTTACATATTATTTATGACCTTACATTTAGTTGAACTAATATGCATTTCCAGATAAGAGAGAAGTTGGAGAGCATTTATGATTGTTTTCCTTGTTAAAATTAATGCGGCACAAATAACTGATTATCATGAAGATGATCATGCATTACAAGTGATTAACATACTTAAAAAAAAATTCTCTTATGAAAAAAGAAAACAGAAAAGAGACATAAAGATGAGCTTGTCACAATTGTTATAATTGAAAAAAATTTCACACCAAGAAATTTACAGACGACTAATTACATATCTACAAAGGTTATTTTCTATCTTTAAGAAAAGTACTTTTTAAGAATTTTCCCATTTACTCGTAAATTTTCCTATATTCCATCTAGAGTTTGGAGGATAAAAGTAAATGAGACTATCTTCTTTGCAATCTGAAATGATCCAAGACACAACTTTTGGAATTTTGTGTGCTTACCTTTATCCTCATGGGCTTTATCCCATTTCACGATGAAGTCCCTCATATTGAATTTTTTTTCACTTGCTATATGATTATCGAACCATTGTTTGACAATATTCTGATGATTAATGAAAGATTGATTATTTTTGTTTCGTGCTTCTTCTAATTGAAAGATTTCGGATTACCTATGTTGTAAGCTAGAACAAGGCTCTTCCTAAATGAATTGGATTGAGGATATTGATGGCAAAGAAATGTTTTGGGGTAAAATAGCTTCTTTACCATAAACCAAGAAATATGGGGAAGTACCTATTGAGGTTTTACGAGTTATCCGATCAGTGCATAAGGCATTAGTCAGTGCTTTGTGCCAATTCTTCTATTTGTCATCAACAATTTTCTTAATGATTTTTAAAAGTTTCTTATTAGTGGATTTTGCAAGACCATTACCTTATGGGTAATATTTAGAAGAATATTTAAGTTTTATACCCTTTTGAACTGCAAAAACTGCAGGTGGCATTATAAAAAATCAAAGTGTTGGGAAGACTAAACCTAGTAATAATGTTATGTTCAATAAATGAAATAACTTGATCAGAAGTAATAGTTTTCAAAGGTATAGCTTCAAACCATCTTGTAAATAAAAGTCGCAATAAGAACAAATTTATGTTGCTTTGATGAGTTTGGAACGATCTCACCAATGACGTTGAGTCCCCATTGTTCGCATGGTTGATCGATGACCGCAGGTTGTAAAGGAAGCGCTAGTCTTTTGACTCCTCCTGCTGATGTATGACAAACTTTACACTTTCACACGTAAGCATGTGCATATTTGAATAAGGTTGGCGAGTAGTACCTGCATGCAAATTTTTTTGAGCAGTTGTGTCGCCCCCAAAGTGACCACCAACCAATCCATCATAAAGTTCCTACAAAACCATATCAGCATCTGATTTTTATAAACAACGAAGAAAAGAAGAATCATTATTCTTACTAAATAAAACATCTTTAATGATCCCATATTATTTATATTTTAATCTCGAATATTTTTTTTCCTAGTATCTAAATATAAAGGTGCAATACCATGAGTCAAATAATATATCAAATTTGCATATTGAGAGTTAGAGTTTGAATATACTTGTTGTATTTCCTGCACTTCCTATTCATCAAAAACACCATGACAATTAAAAATCAATAGTTTGATTCATTAATTTACATAACCCTTGACTACGCATGATTTTGGCAAGTTTGATTTCAATATCATATTCTTGAAGAGAAGTAACCCAATGAGCTCTTTTCTCTCCAAGATATTTTTGTAATAACAAATTTCGAACTGCAAGGAATGGAACAATGACTTTTGTGTGGGACTTGATTAAGAAAGGCCTGAAATTTTTTATGGTATTGAAAACAACATAGGCTTGTTTTTCAACATAAGAGTATTTCAATTTTGATCCTTGGAAACTAGAACTATGAAATGCAATTGGTACTTAAGCATTTTGATTGTTTCTTTGAGTTACTACAACTGCATAAGATAGATCGGAAGTGAAAGTGTAAAGAATGAATTCATTTTCATAATTTGGAGAGAGCAAAGAAGGAGAATTTATGATGGCTTTCTTAATATAATTGGAAGCATTATTTTCAAGGTTATTCCACAAATGATTTGTTTTTATTGATCATGTTCTGAAGACGTAGGACAATTTGAGTAAAATTAGAAACAAATCTCCTAGTGAAATTAATTTGTCCAAGAGATGATTGCATGGATTTTTTGTTATTTGGTAGTGGAATGTTAGATATTGTTTCAAATCTATTAGGATCAATGGAAATGCCTTCTTTTGATACAATGAACCCTAGTAATTTACGTTCAGTGGCTGCAATTTTTTTTTTTAGTATTCAATGAGATTCCATACTTTCAACATCTTTCAAAAATTTGTTTCAAATTATGTAAATGATAATATCATCTTTTTGAGTAAATGGTTATGTCATCCAAGTAAACAACAACAAATTTGTTAATTAGGTCCCTAAAAGCTATGTCCATTGGCCTTTGGAAAGTCGCACCCGCATTGGTGAGCCCAAAAAGCATCTTTTGATATGTGTATGTACCCCATTTAGTTCTAAAGGTTTTTTTGAGCCTATCATTTGGGTGAACTAGTCAATTTGATTGTAACCAAAAAATCCATTAAGAAAAGATAGAAATTCAGATCCAAACACTGCTTGAATAATTTGTTCCACATGAGGAAGTGGGAAGTTGTATTTTTCTAAAGCCTTATTTAGGTTCCAAAAATCAATACATAACCAAATGTCACCATTCTTCTTCCTAACGGGAACTACTTTAGAAACACATTTAGAGCGTCTTACGTGAAAGATTATTTTAGCCTTTAATAGTTTATTGAGCTCAGCCTTAATTTGAGATTCAAGAATTGGGTGGACTTTCCATAAATTTTGTTGAACGGGCTTCGATTGAGGCATGATTGGGATTGTGTGTTGAATAATGGATGTGTCAAAAGTTTTAAGATCATTGTATGACGAAGAAAAAACATATTTATACTGCTTGAGGATATTTATTAATGCAATTTTTTCTGAAGGTGAACACCCTAATCCAATATTGACATTTTGTGGGTTTTGATCTGTAACTAAGTTGACGATTTCATAACTTATAGTGGGACTATTTGTTTTTTACAAGTTTTTTGAACCTATATTGAAGATCATAAAAGTCCTCTAGCTTAACCACAGACTTGGGAAATATATTCTCATTTCTAAGATTATCACCTTTGAAAGATTTATTGATTTTAAGATCATGAGTTTGTTCATCGATGATATGATTTTCATATGTACCTTCATATGTAAGAAAGTTAATTATGTCATTATCAACATTTAACACATGCAAATTAGTGATGTTATCTGGGATGGAAGGCTTGAAAATTAATTCTATCGAAAATCGATCAGTATTAAAATCTCTAGGGGAATAAACTTTGAAGCCACATTAGCCAAAAAATCAACACTAGCGTTTTGTAGTCTTGAAGTGGAAGTAATATTGAATGAGGAAAAAATACATATTAGATCTTGGACTAAAGATTGGTAAATTTTCAGATTGTTAGAGACACAGTGAATAATGCTTTTGACTTATTTAATTACAATTTATGAATCGCCAAACTCTTTAATATCCTACACATTCATACTAATAGATGTATTAAGACCTTCCACTAATGCTTCATACTCAACTACATTGTTGGTACATTCGAATTCTAACCTACAAGTTAACATTGTCTTTTCACCATTAGGGCTTGCAAGAATGCAACCCGCACCAGCTCTGCCATTTGATTTTGATCCATCAAAGTATAAAGTCCAAAATTGAGTACTTACATAATTATCTACATGGCTATCTACAAAATTTACACAGTGAGAAGAGTTGGTGTGAGAAAAATTCTCAATTTCAGAAAGTTGAGAACCTTGTTTGAAAGGAGACATTTGTGCAGCAAATTTTCCAAAGAATGAGTCAAAGGAATAATTACTGAACTGACGATGAAATTTGATGTGACGCTTAGTTTAGTTTCTTCTCCAAAATCAGTAACATTAGATTTCATATGTCTTTCTCTGTCTACTCTGATTTTATTTGGTTTCCTGTTACAAAGGAGAAGAGAGTGGGTCAGATCTGTTGCAAGATACTAATTCAATTGTTGCAACCAATCTCGACTCAAAATAAAACCATAGTGTGCAGGAATTTCAACCACAATGATATCTATGATTTGGTGGACCTGAGGATTGGAGGATATCCTAATGAGGATATTTGGTAACTCTCCTAAAAATTTTACCTTTTTTTTCTCCTGTCTAATTGTGAAATTTGAATAGTTGATCGTTGGGGTTGAGCATTGAGTTTTAAACATACTGAGTAAGGCATGATATTAGAATATGCCACGGAATCAACTAGATAGTTGTGTACATTCTTGTTGAAAATTCCAAAAGTAATGAGGAAAGGAGGTGTATGAGAGTTGCAATTGTCCCTAACCATTATAGGATCAATATGACTATCAGAAACAACATTTTTATTAACAATAGATTTTCCCTTTCTGGTCGATGTGATAGGAGGAAGGGTAGGCTTATCAACAGAACCTAAGATTTTAACAAAATGTTCTTTTGGGATTTAAGTTTGATCAATTCATGTAAATTGTTTTTTCTCTAGTTCTTTTCATGTCCTCCAAAATGTCATATTCAATTTTACGAGGGACAATTAAAGTTTTGGAATTGGAAGCTCTAGTATCATTATTTGAGGACTGATTTGAAGTTGATGCTGGTTGAGGGGAAGTAGATTTTTGTTGAGGGTAAGTGGGTGTTTTTTGATATTTTTTACTTCTAGTTTGTATTGCCAGAACTTCTTCAAACGTACTGCTTATCTCCCAGAAAGAATTTAAATCTAATTCCTCTCCTTGTTCTTCTTCATTTTCTTCCTCATCTGCATATACTTCTTCAGTCTCAGCAACAGATATCTCGCCACTAGGGGTTGTTTGTGGGTTCCTGTTAATAAAAGGTCTAAACGATTTCCTAGAGGTAGATACTACAACTAGCTTTTCTTTGACATTGACCATTTCACTAGCTAAAGTTTTCATGACCTTTTGCAAACTCTCCATGTCAAAAGCATGTTTATCTTTCTTTTCCTCTTTTGCAAGAGTTCTCCTAACAAGTTTAGAGGCTTTAGGTTCTTCAATTGATGACTTGTTTACAATTCCAGTCATTTCTTTCTCTACCCTTAAGGCTTCTTGCATGGGTTCATTGAGATTGGATTTTGTGGAAAATTTTAACAAACATGGCAATATACACAGGTAAGGAGGAAGTGTAGAAATGTAGTTGAATTTCAACTCCCAGTTTAGATGTGTCAGGCATCTTGTTAAGAAGCTTGAGGAATTGTTGATTAAAGTCTTTAATCTTTTCATTTGGGCCCATTCTAATCTTCATAAACTCAACTAAGATAGTGGATGAAGACTTGGCATCTCCAAACTTTTTAATAAAAAGGTCTTCAAAAGTATCCCAATCATGAATGTTATTTGATTGTAGTGAAAAATACCAATCTGCAGCCTCTCCTTCAAATGCGTAAGGAAAAATTCGAAATACAACATCCTCTTCATCAACTCCTTTTAAATTGAGGGATAATATGAAATTTTTGATATGATCTTCAGGGAGTTATTTCAATTCGGGATTGAACTTAGGCAACCACTTTTAGGAATTTTAGGTAGATCATGTTGATCACTAGGAACATTAACTCCCCCTAATGTTTTCCAAGGGTGTACTCGTTGTGGTTGTTGACCAACCATATTGATGGGTTGATGAGGCAGTTGATGAGGTGGAGGAAGCAGTAAAGATATGAGAGGTGGTGAAGGAGGTTGATTTCCACTACCAACAGCAGTAATGGTAGGTCTCTTATGTGGGTGTGGTGAGAATGGAATTTCAAGGGGTTTGATTCCTAATCTAAGTCTTTGGGATCTAGTAAGAACACCCAGTTGCATAGAAGAAGAAACAATAATACCAGAACTAGAGGAGATTCTTGATGATTGTCCCAGACTTTTTAATCCTTCAATTCTCTATCTAATGGTTTGGATGTCCTCAAGAGTAGTTTGATAATATGAAGAGGTTGGTGGGAAATTAAGAGAAGGTGAAAGAGTGTGTGATTGCTGAAGCGAAGATTCTACAGTAGAATCAATGGTACTGGAACATGGAGAAGTTACTTCAAAGGAAGTAGGGAGATGGAAGAAATAGGTATGGAAGAAATTTCAAGTTGTACAAGTGTTGATGAGGGCGAAGGTCTTGAATCAGATTTTCTTGATTCTTATTGAGAACTACTAGCCATTCATTGCCTATGGCCCTCCTTCTAGCACCAAAAGTGTTGAGGTCTAGAAATTTCATGACCTAACACGGGAGGAATTAACCCATTGGAGTCCCGATCAAATTCTTTTTTGTTAATGGAACCTTGACTGGAATTTTGGGACCTGTTTACCCTTCATGAGGTAATGCTCCAATGAATAGAGGCTTGATTTGAGGAAGACATTTTTTTTGTATTTTTTGAAAATATGAAGGAAACTGAGCAAATATAGCTTACTCTAAATGCAATTATACCTCTATTTTCTACTGATGTATATAAAATCCTAGGCTAAGACTAATGTTCATCGAAATAGAATATGGACAGTAAATTCGACAGTTGAAGGTTAATAAAAAAAAACTCTTATTGAAAGCATCGGTGCAAATACAAAATCTACAGTGTCTCCAAGAACATTTAAAATGGATTAATCTAATGATGTATACATGAAAAGAAAAAAAAACGTTTGTAAAATATAAATCAAACAAATGATTGTTTTGAATTCTTTTACAAGAAGTAAAATAATGTTATACAATATAAAATGAGTTTAAAACGAGTCACAACATCCATAAACATATCATTAACAACATGTAAATATGAAGAAGAAAGACCAACACAATGATTAACATATTCAAATATATGAGTACTACATCCATCAATATGTATAAGGAATATGATATACAAAATTATACATCACCTACACAAATATACGTCAACTAGTCGATTAATAAGAGGTTAAAAAAGAAACACTTAATAAAAAAATGACAAGCTTCATATAAATTTCAGTTTATTCTTCATGGTTTATAGTTGTAGCATTTGTTTTTTGAAAATCAACGCTAAATGCATTTAGTGTTGCAAACACAGTGGATCGCTACACAGGTGTAACGTTTTTGGGTAAATGTCAAGTCGGTAGATAGAACACAGAAATTCGTTTTAGTTGGTGAATTGACAATGTACAAGGAATTGACTAGCACTTGAAAACTGTGTGACATAAGAAGTATACCAAAACCTTGCGACGTGGCATTAGTTGGTCTTCCAACAAATGTGATTCGATATTGCTGAATGATGAGATTTAGACCAATGCAAGTTTCAAGCGAAGATATCCTTGATTGCTAGTGTATACTTTAATATTACACATATTTACAAAACCTTTATTAACAAACATTTATAAACAAAACAAAAACATTTAACAACATAACAAAAAAACATTAATAAAGTAAACAATTATAAACAAAAATAATTATAAATAAATAAAAAACAGTATAAACAAAACCAACGTTAAATAAAAACATAAATATTAACATTAATAAACAAAAACAATTATATTAATTAAAAAACAAAAACAAAAACAATTATTACCCCTATGTTTTAAAAGAAATCATTTCACATTTAAAGAAGAAAATTAAAAAATAGTTCTGATTTTTGTTTAAAAGAGTTTTAGTTTCATTATTTGTATATAAAATTGATTTACAGTATGACTGATCCACTTCTTTCAATGCAGGTGATTGTCAAGTGAAAATTCAGATGACAAGCAAAGCCTAATGAGTGATACAAGAGTATGAAACAATCAATGGTGCTACACTATCTCATTTGAAAACCTCTTTTGTGATACAGGTCTCTACTAAGAAAAGAAAACAAATAACTAATGCGATGTAAAACGTGGAGTGATGTCGTAGTGAAAGGTGTGCAAAAGTCACAATGACCAAAACAAAGGGTCCAAAAAAAATACCAAAATTACATGAAGGGTCCCAATTTATTATTGAGAAGGGAAAACCAAAATGGAGGGTTTTTGTAGCTACAACACCTCATTAATTTTATTTTCTTTTATAACAAGTAATTCTCTTAATTTTTTAAATTTCTCCATTCTCAATGTTTTTATGAAGAGATATAGAGGACCTCCATTTCTGCAATATAGAACTTAAATGTATTTGTTTTTCATATGTTGTCCAATATAGTGATATCTCTATTTGTTTGATCCTTGCATGAAACATTGGGTCCTTTGTGAATTGAATGACTATTTGATTTTTGTAGAAAAGGGGTGTGGTTTCAGTGTGTGTAAGATCCATATCAATTAGAACCTCCTTAGTCATATCACTTTCATCTTGAACTAAATGCTACTTTGTATATGTCACTAGAGGGAGTAAAAGGTAATTGTTGGTTCCAAAGTTATCAGAACTGTATTTGAAGCAATAGAAGTGGATGGTCTAACTATTTTAGTTGCTAAACCTATCAGACTCGTGGCACAAAACTAGAAAATGTCAGTCTGGTACTGCACTGACCTTTTTTAACCAAATTGGCCAGTTTTGTACAATGCAATCAAGGACCCTCCAAATGCTCCAAACACAAATGTTTTGAATAACTTGAGTGGGGAATCCTAATAATAATCCACCATAGAGCCCTACTAATGCTTCATAATTAATGGTAATGTTAAATTGTTAAAGAAAGGGTATGAAATTACTTAAATTTTTAACATTACCATTTATTGACTTAGGTTGTTTGAGAGTGAATTTTGACCTCAATGGATTTCATATAGAGAAAGTATAATTTTAGATCCCACTCAAAATCTAGTAGACTTTAACAGTTTTTAGGATTTAAGGATTTTGGGGGATATACAATTTTTATTATATGTATATATTGTAATTATTTATAGAGAGATGATATTGAGCATAGACAAATGCATTAAGAAATAAATCCTAATTCATTCGGAGTATATTATTTTGGATTAAAGATTCATCTACATGTTTAGGGTAATTATAGTATTTTTCTTCTCTTTTTGATATAAAAAAAAAGTGATGTTGAACAAAAGTTGGAGAGTAAGATTAGTTTAATGTTATATTCATAGTACATATTTAGTTGTATATTCCTTTTTTTCAGGCCATTCACTATTTTTGTAAAGAGGAACAAAATTTGAACAAATTTGTTGAGGAGTGAATTGGTAATGTTGGTCAGTAGCTTTGTAAGCTACTAACACTTCCTCATAAGTAGTAATTGCTGAACTATTGTTTCATGCAAATGCTATCTCTTTTGTCAATCAAAAGTCGAAATTTAGAGGCTTGAAGCTATCAACTATTAAAATGGAACTCTAGCAATGAAAATTTAAAAGGGATCCCTATCCATAGTTCC
Organism: Pinus taeda; assembly: GCA_000404065.3. Lineage (NCBI taxonomy): Eukaryota > Viridiplantae > Streptophyta > Pinopsida > Pinales > Pinaceae > Pinus > Pinus taeda. Next base: position 33,182 of record APFE031295180.1, read on the forward strand.
TAACAATGTCTATCTTTTGATCAGAAAAAGAAACTGGAAATGATCTAGAACCTATCTTCTTCATTATTAGCTTTCTTTGGTGTTCATTCTAATCTCTAATTCACAAACTTATTCCACCATCAACTATGGAATTCGTGTTGAACTTTCAAACCCAAGGTTAAGTCAAATTTTGAGATCTATGATAGTTAACAATGTAATCTAGTCTAGCCACTACACTTGGCCCATTTCTTTTGGAACAATTTAGCCAGACTTACATCTTCA
>APFE031295180.1:41211-55580 GCA_000404065.3 Pinus taeda
AAAATGATTCGTTATGGTACAAAGATCGCTTATATCTCTATAAGAATTCCCAGCTAAAACAAAAGATTCTTAGGGAATTGCACACTTCTCCCTTAGGAGGGCACTCAGGATTTTTAAAAACTACCACAGGGTTAAGAAGGAATTTTTTTGGGATGGCCTTAAATCAGATATTCAAAAGTTTGTGGCAGAATGTTTGGTTTGCCAGCAAAATAAAGTTGAAACAATTAAGACACCGGTCTATTGCAACCTTTATCCATTCCAAGCCAACGTTGGGAGGAGGTTTCAATGGATTTTATCACAGGTTTACCCAAGTCTGAGGGAAAGAGTGTCATCATGGTGGTAGTTGACAGACTTACCAAGTATGCACACTTTTGTGCATTATCACATCCATTTAAAGCCAATATAGTTTCTACTATATTTATGGAAACAATTCAAAAGCTACATGGAAACCCAAAGATTATTGTAAGTGACAGAGATCCCATTTTCACTGGAAATTTTTGGATAGAATTATTTTCTTGTCTTTGTACTCAGTTAGCTCATAGCTCATCTTATCATCCTCAATCTGATGGGCAAACCGAGATAGTAAACAAATGTTTGGAAGGATATCTGCGTTGCTTTGTATATGATAAACAGACATAATGGGTCAAATGGTTGCCTTTGGCTGAATGGTGGTATAACACTTCCTTCCATACAGCAACAAAAACGACCCCATTTATGGCACTTTATGGGTATCGGCCACCATCCATCACATCATATCTAAGACAAAATTCTAAGGTTCAAGCAGTGGAACATCACATCGAACATCAACAACAAGTCCTCCAACTCTTAAAGGATAACCTCGTGTTGGCACAAAATAGAATGAAACAACAGGTAGATCAACATTGCAGTGAAAGAAGTTTTGAGGTAGGTGATTGGGTATTCTTAAGGCTACAACCATATAAGAAAATGTCCCTCAAGAAAGCTAAGAAGGATACTAAATTATCACCAAAGTATTATGGTCCGTACAAGGTGTTGCAAAAGATTGCTACTATGGCATACAAATTAGAGCTTCCCGTAGCTTCTCGATTGCACCCATTTTTCCATGTTTCATGTTTAAAGAAGGTTATAGGCGATAAGCTCCCAGTTCAAACAATATTTCCAGAACTTGACGAGGAAGGAAAAATTATATTGGAACCAAAAGTAGTCACAGAAACAAGAACTCAACAGCTACGAAATCGATCAATTTCAGAGTATCTTATCAAGTGGAAGAACTTATCTGCTGAGGATTCCACATGGGAGGATGAGAATTTTATACAGAAGCATCCAGAACTACTCAAGCGTTGAGGACAACACTTTTTTTGAAGGAGAGGGGCATGTTGGGTTCCCATAATACTAGTGATTACCCCATTACTATTGTAGTTGTACCCCTTATTAATATTGTTGTGCCCCTATTGTGCCCATATTGTTACTATTGTGCCCCATAGAAGCCCACTATTGTTATTATTGTGCCCTTACATTATTATTGTTATGTAGGCTCTGATTATGTTATGACCCGTTAGACTCCTATATATAGAAAGGAGGTCTTTTCATTTGTATCATCCAAGAATTGTTCATTTATGTAATGTAAAGGAGGTTGCCCCCTCGAAGAGGTTGAATTCTAAGGCGTTGACCTATCTTTTCTATCTTTTCTTGAGCTGGTTTCATAACACCATTATTTTTGGACAAATGTCCCCAGAAAAACCCAATGCGGGAAAACTGGTGCAGCTATTCTGAGGGTTATATTATTATGCAGTCTTTCTGAGTACAAGTAGGTGCGTAAACCGGCTCACCCGACAGATAAAAATATACGGCAGCAATACCTCTATATCCGGAAATAGGTATTCCGAAAACCTATCCCACAAAACCCTCTCCAGCATAAATGAAGCTCAGTGTTGGCCCTTCTGGCCATTGTGTCAGCCTCCTGCTAACTAGCGTCAACCCCAGGACCCTCTTCATCAGCCTTCTGAGGGACTGCGCAACCTCTGGGAACCTTTGCGTCACTCCCTCTGCCCTCTGCATGGATGACACACTCTCTCTTGGCTCTACATAGCTTGGATTGACTGCTGCTCTTGCTCTCTCTTCTTTTGTGCTGGTCTCCCAGTATTGTCCCTGCCTCCCAGCCTTGTACTCACTGCCCCTCGTTGCTGATCACTGATTCAACTTTGCTTAGCAACTTCTCTCTAGCAAAATGAATGAATGATCACTCTAGTGTGTTCTCCAAGTAACCCTCAAGCCTCTTCTTATAATTTTCTTGTTGGTCCTTCAACGGCTAAGATTAAATCTCTAATCAATGGCTAATATTAGATTTGGCTTGATCCATGACTTTTGGAACCTTCTAACCCAATTTTATATTAATACCCATTAATATTTTTTTTCCTAAGTTTAGACTTAGGAACTGTATTAAAAATATTAATTATTTTAATATATCCCAAACCGAGTACAATCTGTCCAAACCATTCTTGGGTCTTGGAGATCCCATGTGCTTTAGCCTCTCCACAAAATTTCATGGCTAGAGCACATCCGATGCTACCCCAAATCAACACTCCCTCTTAGCGAGGATTGTGCTCTACCTACTAAACATCACACTGATTATCCAACACTAGTACTTGTGCTGATAATGTACATCCCCGCACAACATCCTATGCACTGCTACATCCTTTACTACTGGCCATGGCCCTGCCATTGCTGCATCTATACGATAGACCCCTTAGCATCTGTGTTGTTGCTGGTCCATCCTCCCAACACTACATCTGCACTGCATCCCCTCTCATCATGTTGCATCGTTCTATTGCATACTGCTACTGCACTGCAACTCAGCTACTGAGAATTAAGAAACCGATCCACCCAACTTCTAACATCCCTGTCAGGCTAGTAACACTCCAGATGCTGAAGCTCCCTCTGCTACTAACAAGTGCTCCCTCTACTGACCTCTGCACTGCTGCAACAACTCCATGTATCTCACATCGTTGCACACCTCTTTGTGTCATCCTGCACTAGTACAACACTCCCATGCCTCTCGCATTGTTGCAACCTGCTAGCCTAGCGTTTCCCGGGGACTCTTGCACTGTAGCACTCTTCGTTGCTTCATCCGCATCTGTCTCTACCCACATCCGCTAGTCCTGCTACTCCTCTTCGGGGCTCCCGTAGCAAGGTATAATCCAAGAGGTTGGGAACCTCAAGGATCCTGCCCCTCATCGCCTGTAGTCCTCCTGACTACAACTCGATTTCTCCCCACTTCTTCTCAAGTGGTACATGACAACCCATGGCACACATAACAAACATTATCCTGGCCTTCCAGACCACAAAGTTGGATGCTCCATCCAGCCTGTCCTGATCCCTCAGTGCATTCTCAGCTATCTTGTTGCTCTTTTGTCGACTCCTCTGAGTCTCTCTACTTCCTACCTGGAAGTTCTCAGTTCGACTCCTATTGAGTCTCTTTACTTCTCGTTTGGAAGTTCTCGGTTCGACTCCTCCGAGTCTCTTTACTTCTCGTCTGGAAGTTCTATTCTGGACTCCCTTTGAGTCTTGATTTCCCTCCTGGAAATCCTTCTACCAACTGTCAAGTTGCTCCTCTCTGATTGTCTATGCAACTGCAACACTGATCCAGATTCCTTGGCTAGAAATCTGCCTCGGCAGCAACTCCCTCTACCTTGGTCTTGCCCTGTTAGGTACCCTTCTAACCACAGTACCCCACCAACTTCGCTCCCGCAAAGTGCTCACAACTTCCTTTGCCCTAGCAATTGAAGGATTGAGCCTCTTGGCTCTGCGCAATCCCAAAAATGGTAAAACATCTCCCTCAACCAACTGTGTAAGCCCTCCTGGCCTTTGCGTGAGCCTCTCTCTACCCTCCTCAGCCTCTGCGCTGGCCTCTCTCTAGCCCAGAGCGATAACACAGTCCCTTTGCATCAACCCTTCCTCTGTCGCTTCTACAAGGATCAACTACTGTCACTTGGGACAAATGATTCTGCTACAAATTTTCTGCTCAGTTGATGCCTTCAGCTCTCTTGTGATTTGCAACCATGCTCTGATACCATGTTGGAATTTTTTATTCTAACCCGTTAGAAATTCTTCCTGCACTATCTCATTATTTCACCTACTTGTTTAATTACTTAACAAGTTATTTAACCATATAAATACCGAAAATAAGCGCAAGTATAGTCTCAACATCTACAAATCATCAACTGAAAGAAAACAAGCACACAAGTGACACCATTATGTTTGGACAAATGTCCCTGTGAAAACCCAATGCGGGAAAATCGGTGCAACTATTATGAGGGTGATATTATTATGCAGTCTTTCTGAGTACAACTAGGTGCATAAACCAGCTCACCCGACAAAGAAAAATATACAGCAACAATACCTCTAATTCCAGAAACAGGTATTCAGAAAACCTGTCCCACGAAACCCTCTCCAGCACAACTGAAGCTCAGCGCTGGCCTTTCTGGCCACTGCGTCAGTCTCCTGCTGACTTGCGTCAACCCCATGAACCTCTTCATCAGCTTCTGAGGCATTGCGCAGCCTCTAGGAGCCTCTGCGTCACTTTCTCTGCCCTCTGCGTGGATGACGCAGTCTTTCTGGGCTCTGCACTGCCTCTGCTGGGCTCTGCGTAGCCTAGACTGACTGCTACTCTCACTCTCTTCGCTTTTGTGCTGGTCTTCTAGTATTGTCCTTGCCTTTCTACCCATACTCACTACCCCTCACTGCTGATCACTGATTCAACTTTGCTTAGCAACCCCGCTCTAGCAAAATGAATCACTGATCACTCTGGTGTGTTCTCCAACTGACCCTCAAGCCTCCTCTTATACTTTTCTCGTTGGTCCTTCAACGACCGAGTTTAAATCTCTAATCAATGACTAAGATTATATTTGGCTTGATCCATGACTTTTGGAACCTTCTAGCCCAGTTTTGTATTAATACCCATTAATATTTTATTTATCCTATGTTTAGACTTAGGAACTCCATTAAAAATATTAATTATTTTAATATCTCCCAAACCGGGTACAATCTGTCCAAACCATTTCTGGGTCTTGGAGATCTCATGTGCTTTAGCTTCTCCACCAATTTCCATGGATAGAGCACATTCGATGCTACCAAATCAACATTTCTAAATTTTAGGAGCCTAGGTGGAGTTAATTTTAGTTGTAGCAATTTAATTCAATTAAATTGAGTTATGGTCAGTTAGACTAGTTCCAATTGTAGGAGAAACTAGTGGAAGGTCAAGATGTGTAGTGTAACTTCAATCACACTCAGTAAAGCATGTAGAGAATTCGAGCTACCCAGTTGAGATGGAGATTCCAAGGCAACATACTATCAGTTGTAGCATATTCCAATGTGTAGATATGGTGCATGTAGTTAGAGGAAGGACCTAAAGTAATTGCGCAATCCAGATGAGGGATTTTCCTATTTAATGGGGGCTAATTTCTTGGAGGAACAATGCAAGGAAATAAGAGCTTGGAGGCTTGAAAAATTGGCTAAGTATTGTCCAGGTTCAGTTAGTCAGGCAGAGAGATAAACTATACACTTGCAAGTTGTGCTTAGGCTTGAGCAAGCATTGTATTTCATCTCTATTCTTTGATTAATGTAATATAGATAATAAGGGGTTTTGAGAAGTTATTTTCCCCTAGGTAAATCTCAGTGCATGTGTGATGTTTCCTCTTGCATGTTAATGTTATGTGTTCTCAATCGTGAATTAGCTTCCACAGATCAATAAAGTAGCTTTTAGTCTTGTGATTTAGTAAATTTCACAAGCAGTTTAGAATCTATACATTAATTTATACATGGTATCAGATCTGGATTCACAGTAGAGAAGAGATTTCAAAGTTGTCTTTGTAGGAGGATCAATTTTGTAGATTCAATCCTTCAGAGCTAGAAGGATGGATTTCTATGGACTAAGACTCGAGTAATCCCTTGAGGGAAGCTCGAATTATGTTGCTTAGAAGGACCGCATGGAGGCAGTGCTAGAAGATAATGGATTAAAGAAATTTGTTGATAGTGACATTACGAAACCAAGAACAATTGATACTCAAAATCTAGTAGAATGGAAGAAGTGTGTAGCCAAGGCAAGGAGAATCATATTGGAGGGAGTATTAGACCATATTGTCTGAAATATCCATGGGAAAGAGACTTTGTGTGCAATGTGGCAAGAATTGACAGATTTGTTCCAGAATAACAGTGACCAAAGGAAATTGGCACTCAAGGATAAACTTCGATGTATCAAGATGTAGAAGAATGACTCAATTCATCAGTATCTGAGCAAGTTCAGTCAATGTCGTGATGTACTTGCAAGAGTCGGTGTCATAGTCCTACATGAGGATTTGGTGACCCTAGCCCTTCTAGGCCTTCCCAAGAGCTAGCACAACTACTAAGACTCGATGAATGGGAGGGAGAAACTACCAAATTGGGAATGCTTATGGTTCGAATTGGTACAAGAGGAAATAAGGCAAAATACTAGAGATGGGACCTCATCCAAAGAAGAGGAAGAGGAATTTGCATTAGTGAACAAAGGAATCAAGTCCAAGGGGAGGAAGTCACAAGGTGAGGCTAATTCCAGCTAAGAGGGAAAGAAGAAAGATTTGTTTTGAATCAAGTGTTTCAACTGTCATGAATTCAGGCACTATGCTACAAAGTGTCCACACAATAAGGAAAGCAGGAAGGAGCTTGCAGTAGAAACAACAGGTGAAGCTTTGGATTCACAGTTTGAGCTTGAATTTACTCTCATCGCATGCATGGAAAGCACAATGATGGGGATCATGTGGTACTTGGATAATGGTGTCTCGTTCCACATGATGGGGAATAGATAATTTTTCATTGACTTGGAGGAGAAAGATTTCTAGATGAACATTGAGTTTGGAGATGACGGAAGGTACAATGTGGCCATGAATGGTATACTCACCTTTCAGAGGGAGTCAGGCTCCCATATCAGACTCAAGGATGTGATGTTCATTTCGGGTCTAAAGAAGAATATTATCTTCATTACAGTTTTGGAAGACCGTGGTTACAATGAGATCTTCAGTAAAGGAAAAGCATACCTAAGACACATAGCTGTGAGGTGAAGTAGATCAAGGTTCCAGTCAAGAACATGTATGCACTTGAGGTAGAAGATGCATGCAAATCCTTGAGGAGAAAGGAAAAGACTAGAGATTGGGTGGTTGAGAGGGAGAATGATTTACCTCTCAACGTGTAGCCTCAAAAGAAGCCTCAGGAAGTTATGGAGTAGCCACAAATGGAGAAGCAGGCAAGAGGTAGAGTGGAAACATCCACTCAAGCAGAGACCTCCAGTAGGGGGAGAGTTCAATCCAAGTGGTAGAGGGAGTACATGTAGCTACACCTCGATGAGCGAGGTGGAGGAATGTAGATCCTTAGTCCAAGAGTTGCAAAAATTTGGGCAAGGTCCATTGAGGTGTTTTTGTCATGGATCATTACCTTAGTACAAGGTCCCATATTATTTAGTAGTACGAGTATCAGCGTCAATCAGATACTAAGGAGTGCAGAGCAGTGTTGACAACAGGGCGGGAGGCTCAGTAGGAGAGTTAGCAGTAACACAATTTTCCCAGTAGATAGTTGCAGACACAGTTGATTCAATGAATTTTTTGGATGCTTCTCAATTGTAGATGTTGCAGTAGTAACACCAAAAATGAAAGGTGTTGCATGTAGTAAATTCCATAGGTGAAGGATAGGGGTGGTTTATAATCCATTTCTTGCTGAGAGGGAATGTTGGAAATGCAACAAGAAAGTCTCAATTTTGATTTTGCTTTAATTAAACTTGAGGAAATTCGAAATTCCACATCAGCAGACAACTTGGAGGAATTAACTGAGGTGACATGGCTCTTGTCACTCAATTGAGAACATTAAATTCGAGTTAATGAGTTCAAGTTTAGTGCACTTGAGTTCATTCCTGAAAAATAGGAGTCTAGTTCAGTTAATTCGAGTTAGGGGCATGAGGTTCAGTTGTGTGTGGTGGGTTCTTAAATTTTAGGAACCTAGGTTGAGTTAATTTTAGTTGTAGCAATTTAATTAAGTTAAATTGAGTTATGGTAAGTTAAACTAGTTCCAACTGTTGGAGAAACTAGTCAGAGGTCAAGTTGTTTTTTGTAACTTTAATCACGCTCAATGATCATCCAAGTAACCAATCAATCACCCTAAATTAGCTCATGCATGCAGAGAATTCAAGTTACCCCGTCGAGATGGAGATTCCAATTCAATGTACTTTCATTTGTAGCATATTCCAACGTGTACAAATGATGCATGCAGTCATAGGAAGGACCTAAAGGAATTGCGCAATCAAGATGAGGGAATTTCCTATTAATAGGGGCTAATTTATGGGAGGAGCAACGCAAGGAAATAGGAGCTTGGAGGCTTGAAAAATTGGATAAGTATTGGCCAGATTTAATTAGTCGAGAAGAGAGATAGACTATACACTTGGAGGTTGTGCTCAGGCTTGAGCAAGCATTGTATTTCATCTCTATTCCTTGATTAATACAATACAAATAGTAAGGGGTTTTGAGCAGTTTCTTTCCCCTAGATAAATCTTTGTGCGTGTCTAATGTTTCTTCTTGCATGTTTATGTTATGTGTTCTTGATCGTGAATTAGCTTCCACAGATTAGTAGAGTAGCTTCTAGTCTTCTAATTTAGTAAATTTCATGAGCAGTTTAGAATCTACATATTAATTTCTACACTAAGTTTGGGATCAAGATATGAACTATGATTAAGACCATGATCTTCCTTGACTTAAAATTGGGACTAATTTTATTTACATAAGAAAATTGACCTCAATCTCATAATGAACTTTTGACACAAATTTCAACCTCATTAATGACATTTGTGAAGTGAATTTCAACTATTGAATCCCTTATCCATTTTCAACAATAGTTTGGTCCTTTTTTTTCAAATGTGGTTCATAGAAACTGAGTGGTCGCTACATCCACTGGTAATAAACCGGGTTCATCAACCCGAAGGGATCTACCCATCAACCTAATTTTTCGGGCCTAACCCCAAGGGCGTCGAGGAGATTTGACCTCGTGACCTCCCAATTGGCAAGGTACTTAGCAACGGGAACTCGACTGGACATAAAGCAATATTTTTATGAATAAATTTAACTTATATTTCAATGGGCGTTTCAACATATATTTCCCTACATTTTTTTGACGTAAATGCTTTTGACCTTATTAATTATCTAATTTTTGACACATTTGAAAATATGGGCCAAAAGTCAAGTCACATAAATGATTGAAATTTTGGTTGAACATAAATGTCAAAAGGAATTCACGAGTATTTTTGACATGCATTTGATGCGTAGTATTATTTTTATCACATTGACTTAAAAAAATTGAAAATAAGACTCATAGTTGTAGTTCAAATGGTCTAGAATCTACGCTTTACTATTATTGAATCTTCAAATAAGAGAGTTAATATAATTATAATAATGATAGTCCATTTTCCTATATGATGGAAATTGAGACATGCTATCACGATGTTAACAATCTAGGCTCAATTACAATGGATGTAGAGGACACAAATCCATCTCCATTTGAACTTGACCATTAAAATGTTCATGCAAATGTGTAACATCGAAGAGGAATTGTATTTAAAATTTGCAAACAAATTTGATATGAGTTTATTGGGCACCTTTATGACTTACCTAGAAGGTTTGGTGTATAGATAGTGCAAGCATTAGTTTATGCAAGGGAATGGTCAAGGAACAAATGCATGTATCCTCATCAAAGTGGTATATGGTATGATCTATTTGTTTTGGAATATTCTTAAGGTGAAGGAGTTGGTAGAGCATGCTTGATATTGTAATAAGGTGAGACATCATTGTCTTGAAGGCAGTGATGGTGAGGGTTGTCATGAGGGTGGTCATAAGGGTAATAATAATAGTAATGGTGGTGATGTGCATGGTGGCAGTGGTGGTGCCAAAAATAATACCATTATTGATCCTTAGTACTATGCCTTTTATTTGCATGGATATTAATTGAGACATTTACCTTTTTCTATATATTTCCTTTTGTGTACATCTAAAGAGGGCTTACTTTATTACATGAATTAGATGTTTTCTTGCATTCATAGTTTGATTTTGTCATATAGGTTAATTTTATATATATTATTTCTCATATTTAATTCATGGAAATGTTTATTTAACATATGTAGATATTATCTCACTCAATATTGTTTGATGTCGTTATATTTCACATATGAAATTGATTGATGTAGTTGAATTTAAATATAATGTATCTTATTATCATTCATTTAAATTATTTTAGTTTGTTGGATACATGCTAAGTCGTGATGGAGTATAACCAATTAAGTGATGGAGAAAAACTAATTAGAGGAGGTCAAAATGTTACACGCCATTTTGTCACCATTACACAAATGACCACAAATCTGGATCTCTTGTTATCTAATCAAGTGTTCCAAGCATTCCCCTAAAATTTTGGAAGCAAAACAATCCCAAAGACAACAAGAATCCTGGATTACATTGCTTAAAAAACCTATTTTCAAGCGCTTGCATAGTTTTCCTAGTCATTGTGTGTGCAAGCGTAGTTTTTACCATTGTGGCCTGTGAAATCCTGCGCTCTATTATCCACTATAAACTACACAAATATCTTAACATGGGTAAAAATATAAAGCAATTTCTAGAAGCTTTGTTGGGGCAATATTTGTCAACCAAAAGGCCTCAAAGCCCTACATAGTTGGGCCTCATTCCTTGGTTCATGAATCAAAATCCGTCTCTTTGTGGAACCCTAATCCCTCTCTTAATGGATCTCATCCCTTGAGAAGAGGATCTCAAACCTCGTCCTCTTAAGCTATAAATTCACCACAGAACACAGGGTAAAGGAGGACTTTTGAATGTAAAATTATGTTGTCGAATTAGGATTGGATCTTGTCACGTAGAGGGAGGATTGGAGACTATTGGGAGGAGGTTTGCAACATCAAGGCTAAGTTTTAATCTCTCCTTCTTACTCATGATTAATACAAGCAACTGTTTCTTTCCTATTTTCACTTGTTATGATGCTCATTGCAAAGCTTCTTGATCTTTTGCATAGTTTGTAACTGAGTATTAGAATAATGTTATGATATATGCTATGTTGCAATTTCAATTCACTTTGTGTTTCAATCTTTATCTATGTTATGCTTTTATTCTTTGTTTGGTTCTGTTTATGCTATTCTTCTCTTGAAGTAGCAAGGAAAGGATTTTGAAAGCATCAAGGGACATCTACAAGCATTTCGTAGAAATGTAAGAGATTCTTGCACATTTCATATATCATGTTTCAGTTATAGATTAAGGAAAGTTTGTAGTTACTGTTTGTTTGTTTGTTTGTAGATTTGTCTTTGAATATGGGGATATCACTTTTGTCCGCAAGAGCAATTTGTCCACCGCGGCAAATTGCGACTCCACTGGAGAACAATTTGTTCTTCATTATGCCTTTCCGTGAGCTATGATCACTTTCTGTTGCCTTTATTAACTGTGTTCAAAATGTTAAAAGTTCAATTTTTTGGAGTTGTGGTTTTGTGTTTTATTTCTCTTAGTTTTTCTCGAGTTGCGTACTTTTATTTTAGTAATAGTGTGTCTACACACTAAACCTAAATGGTTACTTTCCCAAGTCTTTGAAATTTTGAAAAATTAGGGTTTTCACCTACTGGGTCCAATTTGTTTTATTGTTGTACTTTCTTGGGTCTCTTTACATTTTGAAAAATTCTATTTCAATTTGATTGGATGTTGTCAATTCCCTTCTTGAGAAATTACTTATCTTTGCAAATTAGGGTTGAAGGTTTGATCTAGTGATTTGTTAATTTATCAAAGGAAAGGTTGGTAATTGTTGAGATAGTTTCAGCATGTCTTTCTTCTTTCAAAGAATCAGATTCAACATTTTGGTTACGTGTTTGTAAAGAATGATTGCATTGATAAAAAATAGTGTTTTCCAAGCTTAAGTATTTTTCGTTCATAAATTGCTTCTTGTTGGTGAAATTGAAATGAATAATGATTCTTCTTTTTAGAAATGAAGTGACTCAAAATTATTCTTTAGGTAATTTCATATTCATTACATTCATTTGAAAGATTAATCTCAAAAGCTTGTCAGTTTTTGCTTTTGCATTTTAGAGTTTTGGGTGTTGTGTGTTAAAAAGAGTTTTTAATGATTCTTGAATTTTTGGGTGAGTTGAAATTCGAAATGTAAAATTTTTGCATTGGGTCAATTTGAAGGTGAAATTTTTGCATTTATGGAAAGGAACTATGGTGAAAATCAAAGTTTTTCATTCTATTTGAATATCGAAAAGACTTTATCCATACCATAGATAGAACTTCATCGAAGTAAAATATTCATTTTTGCATTTTGTTGCATTAGGATTGGAGTGGAAAACTGATATCATTTACACCACATCTCCTAAATCGACTTTAATGAAAAGAGGAACTGTGTAATCAATCAAAACTTTAAATCAACCAAATGTTAGTGGTTCTAGGTTATGTTGTGTCATTCAACACCCCCACCCCACCCCCCCCCCCCCCCCCCCCCCCACCATTATGATTAGATAAGTTAACCTAGCTAATAATAGGGACCCTTTTAAATTTTTAATTTAGAGACTTTTAGCAATTAAAAAAAACAAAATATTCCAAAAAAAACCAAAAGACTATGCTATATGAGCTTAAGTCTTAATTCTATTCGCTTGAAATGACTTAAATGAAAAGTTGTAAAGACTATTTGCATATCGCTAATAGCATAAACAAATTAAAGCACCCTATCAAGGAAAAGTGTGATGTGACTTGCCTGGATTAAATGAACAAACGAAAAGTCGTATATGTCTTTAACAAAGGAAAAAGCCCTCCATGCATACAAATTCCAGAGCCGGTCTCACCAATAAGCCACATCATCATCGCATCCCACTATCACAAGAGTAATATTGGCATTTCTTTTTGTTAAACAATTATGACCTTCCAAAATAAGGCTCTTCTTCGATATCGCAATTGCTTCATCCCAATTTATCCATCGCAAAACTCAAATCAAGCCTTGCCTTAAGAACCTTCGATGCGATAGACTCCGATATATTCCTTTCCACCATTGCATTTTAATTGTTATTTAATATTTGATCACACGTTGGCCAAGGTAAATCTCGCAGTTTGAAAGTTATATAGTGGCAAAGAAACTTGCGATACGAAAAATACGACAAAGGCTGGCGTATATAAAAGATCATGTGAATACACGTTTTTCATTTATGATAAGTTGTAATGGTATTTATGATTCTTAAAATGGAAATGATTTGATCGTTATCTTAGATATCATTTTTGGGATTCAACTGCGTTAAGTAAGTCATTCAAACGTATGACCATTTCCATGAGAGGTAGTCGTAGCTGACTAATTTCTCATGATTTTTGAATAGTTCACTTAGCACTCATTGCATCGGGTGATGCTCACAGGGGTGAAGAAGTGGGATTGAAAACTAGTGAAAAGTGGAGAACGAATCACATAGCATCAATCATCACTTCCGGGGCTTGCACCCGGTAACCAGGACTTCCCAGGAGGTCACCCATCCCAGAACTCCTCTGGCTCAAGCGCGCTTAACTGTGGAGTTTTTCCCCACAATCAAGCCCACTTAGCTTGCTACCCCATTTGCAAAACCTTAGCAAGTATTGTGCCTCATGAACCATTCATGTAGAGATCCCTTGACTCTTTTTGAATTTAAGTATGGGGGATTACGCAGTGCATTATATTAGATATCATTTTTGGGATTCAATTGCATTAAGTAAGTCATTCAAACGTATGACCATTGATCGTTATCATTTAGTGTTTTGAGGTTTTGCATTAATCGTCTATTTGATACCATTTAGTCATTTTTTTGTCATAAGTTTTGAATTCTAAAGTGTTTGTTCTTCATTCTCTGCGTTTTCTCTTCTACAGGCTAGTCCCTATAAGCAGAACCTGGGCAAAATCTCAAAATCTATTGGGAAGAACAAAAAGCTTGTGGTGCAACCACAACTGGCTCCACTTACTCCATAAGTAATCGAGATGCCCCCATTATTCTTCGATACCAAATGTTGAAAAGTGTGCAACAAGAAATGCTAAATTTAGAATGTGCTAAAAATAGACCTGCTAAAAATAACATGTCTAAAAATAGCAGTTTGGCCAGTGAGGTCATTAGCCACATTGGGTGAGAGGTGAAACTGCTAAAAATAACATCTTCTAAAAATAGCATTTATGGGTCCCTTCCTATTTGTAGCAGTCCCTAGTCTATCTATAGGAAGTAAATTCGAATTTGGTCTTACTAGCAGTTTGGAATATTAATTAATTAATTCTCCATGAGTTAATTAGTTAAGGAAAAGCAAACTTGAAGTCTTTGTGAGAACATGCAATTATTTCTC
>APFE031295180.1:79815-119283 GCA_000404065.3 Pinus taeda
AGTTCCTATAATAACTTTTCTCTTCTTGAAAATGAAATAGAATTCTCAATCTGTAACAACTTTGGGCATGAAGAATTTGAATGTAGGAGTAAATTTCGAAAAATATCTCAAAAGGAGAAAACTCCATTAAATCCCAAAATAGGGAGAAAGAAAGAACCACAAATAGAAATATATGGTATAGCCTTGTATGTAGAAGGATAAGAAAACCACTGGTACATCAACAGTGGATGCTCAAAACACATGACAGGTGACAAAGAAAAAATACACTCATATAATGCCTTAGAAAAGGAAAAGAGTGTCTCATTTGGAAACAACACTTTTGTTGTCATAAAAGGTAAAGGCTCTGTTTTCTTTAAAGAAAACGTTAAAGCTGGGAATGTTATGTATGTTGATGGCTTAAAGCATAACTTGTTGAGTGTGAGTCAAATGTGTGATCAAGGAAATGAAGTAGTGTTTCGATCAAATGGATGTGTTGTTCATGAGCTTGATACAGGAGAAACCGTGATCAAAGCTACAAGAACTACAAACAACTTATACATACTCAACAGAGGACAACAACAATGCTATCTAAGCAAAAATGATGAAAATTGGATATGGCACAGAAGATTGGGACATCTAAGCTTTTCTCAAATAAGAAAAGCATGCAGATTCCAAGCTGTTCATGATCTTCAAGATCTCAACATTCCTAAAAATATTATATGAAAATCATGTCAATTCGGTAAGAAAACCAGATCTCACTTCATCAAAAAGGAATTGTTAGCTAGTAAGCCTCTTGAACTTGTTCATACTGATTTATGTGGACCATCAAGGAAAAAGTCACCTCGTGGAGAATAATACTTTATATTGTTGATTGATGATTTTTCCAGAATGTGTTGGAAAAGTCTTCTAAAGCATAAAGATGAATCATTTGAAAAGTTCAAAGCCTTCAAAACTTTGGTTGAAAATGAATCAGATTGCAAAATCAAATCCCTCAGATCTGATCGAGCAGGGGAATTTACCTCGGATGAATTCTTTGACTTTTGTGAACAACATGGAATAAAAAAGCAGTTCTCCACCACAAGGACTCCTCAGCAAAATGGAGTGGTAGAAAGGAGGAATAGAACTATTCAACAAATGGCTCGTGCTATGCTAGATGAATCTGGAACTCCTGCAACCTTCTCGAGTGAAGCTGCATTCACCGCCATCACTATTCTCAACCAAGTAAATGTGCGGGTAAACAACACTCAAACTCCACATGAACTTTGGTATGGTAAGACTCCTACTGTAAAATACTTCAAAGTTTTTGGAATCAAATGTTACCTCAAAAGGACTGATGAAAAACTTGGTAAGTTTGAACCCAAAATTAGATGAAGGTATTCTTCCTAGCTACTCTTCCTGAAGTGAAGGATATAAATGTTATAATAAAAGGCTTGGGAAAATTATTGAAAGTATTGATGTTGTGGTTGATGAAGCATGAAAAATCCAAAACAGATAAAAACTGAAGATTATGACAATGAAGAAGGTGAGGATCATTTTCCCACATCAAATCACACTAATTTTGAAGAAGAAACCAATGAAGCACCAGAAGAAGAGATAACAATAGAAGAAAAGAGTCTGTCCAGGTATGTTCAGAAAAATCATCCAAAAACTCAAATTTTAGGGGAGAAAGAGGTAGGTGTGTAGACAAGAAGAACCATTGCCAAAGCCTCAAGCTATCTAGCATTACTATCTTCCAATGAACCTCAAAATGTAAATGAAGCATGCAGAGACGAATTCTGGGTCAAGGCCACGAATGAAGAACTTGAGCAAATTGAAAAGAATAATACTTGGGAATTAGTTCCTAAACCTCATGATAAGAATTTATAGGAACCAAATGGATATTCAGAAACAAGCTGAACGAAAATGGAGAAGTTATCAGAAACAAGGCCAGACTCATTTGCAAAGGATATGCTCAACAAGAAGGTATAAATTTTGAAGAAACTTTTACACCTGTTGCTAGACTTGAAGCCATAAGAATGTTTCTTGCTCTTTCTAGTTTTCAGAAATTCAATGTATACCAAATGGATGTAAAATCCACCTTTCTTAATGGAGACTTAGAAGAAGAAGTCTATACTGAACAAATATAGAGATTCATTCATGGAAATGATGCAAAACTTGTATGCAAACTCAGAAAGGCTCTCTATGGTCTAAAACAGGCTCCAAGGGCCTAGTATTACTGTGTTGACAAATATCTTTGCCAATTGGGTTTTTCAAAGGGGTCAACAGATAACAATATATATACAAAGATGCAACAAGAATTTGAAATGTCCTTGCTTGGTGAGCTCACCTATTTTCTTGGTCTATAAGTTCAACAGAATAAAGATGCATTTTTCTCTCACAAACTAAATATCTCAAACAGATCCTAAAAAAGTATGGCATGGAAGATTCTAAACTAGTATGTACCCCAATGGTAATAGGATGTAGTCTTAGCTCAAATGATGAATCAGCAGCAGTACATCAACCAACTTACAGATCCATGATTGGAAGTTTGCTTTATCCAATAGGTACCTGACCAAACATCATGCATGCAGTGGGAATAGTTGGAAGATTCCAAGCAAATCCAAAGGAATCACACCTTCAAGTAGTCAAAAGGATTTTCAAATATCTTCATGGAACAAAGAACTTTGGTTTATGGTATCCTAGAGATATAGATCTTACACTTCATGCATATACAGATGTAGATTCGGCAGGAAGTGTTGATGACAGAAAATGCACTAGTGGTGGTGCATTCTATATGGGTTCCAGGTTAGTGTCAACAAAGTTTAATTTCATTATCTATGACTAAAGTAGAATACATGGCTGCTGCATCTTGCTACACACAACTACTTTGGATGATGCAAACCTTGCAAGATATTCAGATCACATGTACTCCACCCATCTCCATTCTATGTGATAATAAAAGTGCCATCAATATTTCAAAGAATCCAATCATGCACTCCAAGACCAAGCACATACCCATCAACTATCATTTCCTACATGAAAAAGTGCTTGAATAAAAGGTCAAATTAGAGTATGTTCCCTCCAAAGAATAGGTTGTTGATATATTCACTAAACCACTACCTAGAGAGACATTTGAATATCTTAGACAAAAGCTGAGAGTAGTTTCTGCATCATCTTGCTGTTAAATCATATTTTTCAGATAAGGTGGTTATACGCGAGTTTCATGAAGCGTAGTCACGTACATACAATAGGACAAACTAAAAAAAAAGGGGTTTGTTATGGTTCTATCAATTATCTACTCTGTTTGATGATGGTTTCCATCTCCTGATATATTGGTCCTCATAAAGTTGTTGATAACTTGATGTATATATGATTAATGATGATGCTTTAATATATCTTACTGACATATTAAATGAGTAGATCTGACAGTGAATAGGTGGAACAGGTTTAGGGAGAGAACATGGTTGATGATATTTTGGGAACTAATGATGGACATATACAGGTTGCTAGTCTAGATGCTGTTGACAGATGTTGCTGATGGTGCAGATCATATGATAGTTGCTGATAACTATCATGTTCTTGTTTAAAATATTTGGTCTCTATTTATAAAGGTCATGAAAAGCACTAATTTGTAACCCCACTATGCATGGGATGGATGATGTAAAGTTTCTTGTTTATTACATGTATAAACAATTGGTATATCCCCACTTGGTTGGGTGGATGAGTCAAAATTGGTATATCCACACTTGGTAGGGAGATGGATGCATGTATGAGTCATTGCTGACAGGAAGGTCATTTGTGATGTATATATAGAGTCATGTTCTTCTTGTTGCAGACTTTTCTTATTCTCAGGGGGAGCATGGACTCGATCATGGGAGCTCAATCAACACACTTCAACATATGAAAGAATTCAGCATGCACTTAGGGGGAGCATGACCCTTTGCCCTTGATGTCAAATGGGGGGAGTGACTTGGTGTGGTTGTTATTTCCATAAAGCCCAAAGGGGGAGATTTTTGGCATTATGATGTATGCGTTGTACTTGATGGCAACCCACTTGTAGCAGAACAACTCACTTGTATATGGTAACTAGATGAATCTACAGAAGAGATATCAGATGTGAGATAATGTATGATAGTGGTGTTTACAGATGTGATGAAATGCAGGGCAGCTTCAAGGAATCAACAAAACAACAAAGAATTGCATACTGAAGAGAGAGAGGTATACGTAGGTTCACCATTAACCAAGTTGCGTATACACGTAGGTTCACTATATACAAGTCACGTATACGTACACATGTATTTTGATCCATGGTATTGGTCCAAGGTATCTGGTCTGGGGTATTGACCCCGAGTATTAAGTCTAAGGTATTGGTCCTAAGTGGCTTTGGTCCATGGTATTAAGAAAGGCCTAAAACTATAAAAGGAGGAGAATATCATTAGGCCAAGGTGTGCAAGTATCGAATATATGATGAAGTGTGAGATCTAGTATGCAAGTTATTGGGTTATGTTGCATTGCTGGATCTGAACTAAGGGTGAATCTTAGCTAATGATGAGGGATCAGATCTAATGATAGATCGAGACCTTAAGGAGTAAAATGAATTATCATTAGGTGATTTTCCTCATGTATATTCTAGATCTGAATTATGACGCAAATATTATTCTGTAAATGATATGATCTGGGTATAACAAAAGTCTGGAATAGATGTAGAATTTTGAATTTATAATTGCAGATATATACGCTAGTTGGCTTTGAGGAAAGCATGTATACATGCAGGTTCAACACATGGAAGTTTCGTATACCTTATAAAATATATTTTAGTTGCTTCTAGTTGCTATTGTAGTGTTCTGGGTTCTAGCTTGTGTTTTGGTTACTGTATTTTGGTGACAGCATTCTGAATGATCAGATTGATGGGTTTTCAAAGTGATTGATTGATTCGGTTGTGGTTGGTCCAAAAGGAGATTGGTTGATGCAGATATATTTGATGATTGAATGATGATGGATCCAGTCTGAATATTTATGAAACAAGGCCCTTGAAGTAAGAAAGAAGGTCATAGCCTCGTGTAGGTCGGCACCTACGTACTAGCAAACATATCAGCTAGTACAAGAGCCAGGGGGTTGTAGCTCCCTTCTAGTAGAAGCTGGAGAATGAGATAAGGTTGTAGCCTTCTGTAGGTAGAAGCCCGTGTACTAGTATAAGACTGCACCAGTACAAAATTTTTAAACAAAATTTTCTCATTATTAAAAGAAGACAGAGATGATAGCAGTAGATGGTTTTCACCCATATTGGGTTTCCACCTCATATCTTGGTGTTCATGTGTGTTGCTTATGTGTGATGTTTTATTTTCCTTTTACTGCATTGTTTACTAAATTCCTGATATACTAATTAAGGTTCAATACATGATAATTTGCGTAAATCAAAAGATCTCTGCATATATGTTGGTTTCATTAAGTACAGTTTCGTATACATGCTAGTTCACTGAACTGAAGTAGCATATACAAATCAGTTTTGAGAATTATATTGTTGATCTGATAATACTGATTCACCTCCCTCTTAGTATTATTTCCAACAACTCTGTGGGAAGACACAGTGGTTGGGGAAAAAAGAAATTCAACTAAAAGGGTACACCATCCCTTGTGTACTTGTTCCACTAGAATGATTTTTCAATAAAGACGACATAGTATCCAAGGAAATGGCCCTAGAGAAGGATGAGAAAATCAAAGACTACAACATCGGTTCAGAGGAGGAACCCCAGATGATCAGGTTGTCCAAAGGAGTCCCCCTGCAATACATACAAAGGTATTTAGATCTGTTCAAAGCTTACAAAGATGTATTTCCTTAGTCTTATGACGATTTGAAATTGTTTGACACAAATATTATTCAACATAAGATTCCTTTGAAGAGTGGGATAAATCTATAAAAACAAAAAATCACAAAAATAAACACACTCTTACTCCCCTCGATTGAAAAGGAGGTAAGGAAGCTATTGCAGGCCAAAATCATAGTCCCTCTAAGATACTCTGAGGGGGTGGCTAATTTGGTCCCTGTGCAAAAGAAGAACAAAGAGATAAGGTTATGCATGGACTTCCAAAATTTAAACAAGGTGTCCCTAAAATACAACTACCCTCTATCCAAGATGCATAATATATTGTAGAAGGTGTTGGGTGCGTCCAGAATGTCCATGATGGATGGATTCTTAGGATATAACTAAGTGGTGGTCCACCCTAAGGACCAAAAAGTAACTACTTTTGCCACCGCATGGGGTACCTTCATGTACACCTGCATGCCATTTAGGTTGATAAATGAAGGAGCCACATTCCAAAGAGCTATGGACATAGCTTTCAAGGGCAAGCAAGATAAATTTGTGGTAGTTTACTTAGACAAAATTACAGTCTTTTCTAGGACTGATGAAGAGATTATCCTCCATTTAAAGTTTGTTTTCAAGAAGTGTAGAAGGTATAACCTCTCTCTAAATCCGAAGAAGTCTCAGTTCACCCTGAGTGAGGGGAAGCTGCTTGGGCACATAGTAGTGGAGGAAGGAGTAAATATTTATCATGAATGAGTCAAATCCATTAGCCTCATTCTGTTGCCCAGAAACAAGAAAGAAGTCCAAGCCTTTTTGTGGAGGATAAATTTCTTAAGGTGTTTCATACCCAACTATGTTGAGATAGTTAAAGGTATCACATATATGCTCAAGAAGGAGAATGAAGTTAACTGGAGCTCCATCCCCCATGATTCTTTCATTAGGATCAAGGAAGCTTTAGCTGAGGCCCCAATGCTAGCTAGCCCCGAATATTTAGTTCCCTTCTACATCTTTTCATTTGCCTCTCCACATAACATAACTGCAGTGCTCTTACAAAAAATAAATAAATCAAAGAAAATAAAATAAAATAAAAATAAATAAATAAAAGAATTTAAATAAATAAATAAATAAAATAAAAATGGTTACGATAAGTTTATTTCATTTTTTAGCCACGTCCTGAGGGATGTTGAGATGAAGTACGATATATTGGAGAAACAATCTTATGCAATGGTTAGGGCATTGAATTAATTTCATATGTATGTGCTGCAATCCAAAATCACAACGTCTGTCCCAATGATTGCAGTCAAAGACATCCTGGTGTAGGGACACAGCGAAGGGAAGAGGGGTAGATGGATAGATAAAATACAAGAATATGAGCTGGAAATCAAGCCTACCAAGGTCATCAAAGGCCAGAGGTTGGCAAATATTTTGTTCGAATCCAACTAGCAAGCTCTAGGAATAACCCTAATCATATAGGAGGGTAGCCCAGAGGATGAAGAGAGCACAATGAAAATCATTAAGCAGAAGATCTATTCCAAATATGAGGGATCGCCCAGGTATGAGAACATTTTTCATTACCTCTTACTCCTAAGATGCTCGTTGGGACTAGATAGATCTAAATACAGGAGTTTGAGAGTATAGGCACATAAATACATTATATCCAATGGGCTGCTCTACTCGAAGAACCCGGTGGGGGTATTACTGTTGTGTTTGGTTGAAGGAGAAACCCATGAAGTGAATAAGGATTTCCATGGGGGAGTCTATGGAGGACACTACAATTGGAAGGAAACAAAACACAAAATCCTCAAGGCAGGATTTTATTGGCCCACGCTGTTTGGAGATGTTTATTCTCAGGGTAGAGCATGCTACAAATGCCAACCGTTTTCTAAAAGATAGAAGTTCGCTCCTCTCCCTCTGATTCCTATCCATGAAGAGAAGCCTTTTAGACAGTGGTGATTAGATTTCATTGGAGAAATAAACCCACCTTCTAGCAACCAACACAAATGGATTTTAATAGCCAATGACTATTTCACCAAGTCAGTAGAGGCTATTGTAGCAAGAAATGCTACTGATTTAGTGGTGATAAAATTCATGGAGGAGCACATATTGTCCCATTTCATGTGTCCTTTTAAAATCATCACTGATAATGGACAGGTTTTCAAATATGCCAAGTTCACCAACTTTTTCCACAAATTCAGCATCATTATTGGACACTCCACTACATACTACCCTCAAGGGAACGACTTGGTTGAGTCTTCTAATAAAACTAGGGTGAGAGTTCTAAAGAAGACCATTTATGAAAATCAAAGGAACTAGGACTCCCAACTAGAGTTTTCTATGTGGACTAACCATGTCATACCCAAAAGATCCATAGGGAAATCACCCTTTGAGCTAGTATATGGAAAGGTTGTTGTCTTCCCTATCCAATTACCAACGAGAATAGCTAAGTTTCTACAAGAATTCAAGGAAGAACCAAGCGCCTTGACCAGAAGAATAAATTAGTTGATGGAGCTTCACGAGAATAGACAGTAGGTGGGGACTAAACTATCAAAGTATCAACAAAGGATGAAATATCTGTTTGACAAGAAGGCTGAGGATAGACCTCTTCATCAAGGAGATTTAGTGCTCAGATGGGATGTTAGGCGAGAGGAGAAAGGCATGCATGGGAAATTTGATCCAGTATGGTTGGGCCCCTTCAATATTGCAAAAGAGAGGGGAAACAACACTTACATGCTTGAAAACTTGGATGGAAAACTGTTGGAATTGCCTGTAAATAGTTAGTTCCTAAAATTTTATTTTCAAAATTAGGGATTACTCATTGTAAATATCTGGTGTGCATTGAAATTGTTATTTGAGTTTTTCAGTTTATTATCAAAAAGTCCTTTTTTCACAAAATTATATTTTATTTAATAATAAATCCATGCCCAATGGAAGGAAGACTCTTGGTCTATAGGTTCTCAACACCTTTCGAGCAAGGCATAGTGCCCAATCGGACCCAATGTTGTCACCCACTGCTTTTTCAATCACTAGATGCTTCAAGAGCCAAATAACGGTGATGTTTGATGAAAAATTATGAACCATATAAGCTATTAGAGATTGACGGTGTAATCTCCATTGTTTAGTGCTCAGAATAATCTTTCTGACGATATATAAAATTCAAAAACAGGGTTCCTAGATCAAACGTTAGACCCTATTGAATAATTCCTCTAAAAAACCTAAAATACAAGGCAAATGGCTAATTATGGAGAAAAATAGCAATCGAGACTTGGAGACTTATTGCATGTCACATATTAGCATTTATAAAGTTATGGAGCATTGACAATGCATGAAACAATAATCCACCGATCACCAATATCACATATCGATAGTCAGCAAGGTTCGAGGGCACATGCTTAAGGATTATCTATGTTCACAAGATTTTGCTCGAGCCGATCTAAAATATAATGGTGTATCACCAAGGGAGGGCTAAAACACTTTAATGAAGGAAATGCTTACAAAAATAAGGAAGATCGCCGTCCTTCTCTCTCCTCCATGTGGCATCGACGATCGACGGGTCTGCGGGGTTTCAATCTAAAAAGACCTGTTAACCGCTGATAGTGTGATAAAGTGGTGCATCATAAGGAGGCCGAGAATACCAAATAAAAAGGAAATTGGAGCAAAACATGAGCAGGCTACCCCCTTCTCTCTCCTCCATGTGGCAGTATGGTAGTACGACAGTATTGACGTTCGAAGATTGGTGGATTGGTGGTGTTTTGAACTCCAAAGACCATGCAGGGGCCAATTTGCGATAAAGTGTTGTATCACCAGGAAAGGCTGAAATTCATCAAAAAACGAATGGCTTGCAAAACAGGGCCAGGTAGGCCTTTTTTTCTCTCCTCTAGGGGGCCATGCGGTAGCATGCAATTGGTCTTCAAAGCTGATAGGGTAGCTGAAGTCAACAGTGACGTGGTAGTATGGTTGATGACGTGGTAGACGACATGTGTCACCCGGTTCCAGTTTTTTGGGGGTGACATGGACCATTTCTGGGTGCCATGTGTCACAACTCACAAGGTGACACATGGCAACAAGGACGTCACCCCGCAAATCGGTGATCGTAGTAGTTAAGGGGAAAAGCTAAAGATGATGAAGCCAATGATTGTGATATGTAGGAACCCCCCAGACATGATAAAGTATTACATCATGCTCTATAAGGATCTCGTTCTAAACTATCGACCCACGCTATGGAGAAAGAAAAGGCTTAATAGATTGGAACAATGTGATTATGATGTGCAGGACTCCTCTTCATATGTGATAAATTATTATGACAAGGTCTATAAAGATCTCATGCCTCGACTGTCTTCCCACTGCAAAGAAAATGCAAAGAGTCCCCCCCCCTCTCTATGGTTATGATTGTGATGAGCCCAATCCCCCATATCGGTGATTGTATTTGTCTAGGGGGGAGTTTAATGAAAATTACATTCAGCGTCGATATGTGGGAGAAATCGATAACAAAGTAAAATGCCTCCAGACACTGGTTCGATGGCCTTAGCACCAAAGGGCTCAGCCCTTGGTCCCATCTCCCAGTCATATGAAGAAAATCGTACAAAGGGCTATGATAAGGGGGGATAAAGGGGAAATCCAAAAAAACATATTTTTCACCTATTTCAAAGAAAAACTCCCATGCCTATGTGGCTGTGTTGTTCTGAGGGAATGCCTCTCACCTACCACATCAATGCACTGATAGCACAGTACAAATTTTTAATGGGCAGATGAGCTGGAAGCTAAGAAATTCAATGGAGCATGGAGAAGCAATAGAGAGGTACCCTGGACTTGGGAAGATTAATGGCTCAGTATAGATCCTTGTACCTCTACACAACACATGACTACAACAACAAGCACTTACAGGTGACCCAACCCCCCATTTCATAGAACAAGGCACCCTCGTAAGAAAAGAAAAAGTGATGGGAGTCGACCGAGCAACACAAGGGGTCATACTGTGAATAAATCACAGCATGAGGCCGATGCGATCACAGGATGGTCACAGGGACTTTCATTTACTGTTCTGTCCAATTATTTACTTAGTTTTGTCCTGTAACATGCCTTCCTTCAAACTAGGCATTTATTCCTATAATATATTTTTGGGCCACGGAGCCATTCACAGCTAATACAACAAGTCTACTTGACAATAGGGCCTAGAGAATGATATTTTGTTGTAATTTATCTTCTTTCTCCCCTCTCGAGATAAATAGGGGAAAGAAAGGCTTAGTTCAGGTTCAGAAATTCTAGACGAAAGACTGCATGTTATATTTTCATGCTATATGTCCTTTGTAATACAGATCTTTTCAAAATATCAAGGAAACACAAATGGTTCCCTCTTCAAAGGATTATAGTATGTGTTCCCCTTTGTTTAACTCATTTTTATGTCCATGCTTCTTCCCTGAATTCATATAATTATTGTTGCTAGATGTGTTTCAAGCTCCTTCACATATTCATTAGTATCTATATGTTAATGCAAATGGATGTACTTGTTTCACATATTCATTTGTATGAACATTTTTTATGTATATTCCTATGAGTAATATTAAGATTAGATATTTAAATTTTTGGCACATGAATCATAGCTCTCAGCTCCCCCTTTCATTCATTATTTATGCTTGTAGCCCAAATAGCATGGAAATCCTTAATTTCTCAAGCTCTGTGTGTTAAATATAGATGTCTTGAAGCCTTATGCTCTATGTCAAGAGTTACTCTTCTCTCTTTTCCTCTCTCACACACTCTGCAAAAGATTATTAGTTGCAAGACCTTGAAGCTCTCGGCCTCCGTTATTTTTATCCTTATTTCTAAGATCTGAACATGTGAAGAAGTACATGAAATCTATGTTTTATTTCTTTGGATTAATGAACCAATCTATTTCCTATGTATATATGTATAAGTGTTGTGTCCAGTATCCTGTAAATCATTTGAGACACACCATTTTAGATGTGCCTAGGAACTAGTTTTGAACCAATCAAAGGATGTCTTTGGGAGATACAATAGCTACCATATTTAAAATTTGTCAAACCATGCAATGTAATCTATGCATGATTCCCCTAAAAACTATGCAAATGTAATAATTTCCTTTGTAGTTGTGAAAATGTGAATTCTAACTATGAAAATGTGATATATTCAAGAGAATATTCAAAACAAACACAAGGGGTTTCAAATGAAATTAGACATAATCTCGTATTTCATGAACAAAGGACTCAAAATGAAACTAGGTGAAATTTCAGTTGTCAAAAGAGATGTCACTGAAAGGTGACTAACACTCATACACTCACACTAGGGAATTCTGATATCACACACAAAACCCTAGATGCAAGTGCAACATTTTGTCTTTCCACCACACTTAATTTTGAAAATAAGAAAACTAAGATTCCAAGTGTTTAATTGCTGACTCAATTTTACTTTTCAGAATGAGGATTAAAAAACAATTCATCTAAGTGATTAGCAATCAAATGAAATCAGTTTGCAAGAAACCAAATGATAAGAAGAAAGAACCATCAAAACCAATTCTTACCAAAGGAAAACAACACGAATGAAAACCAAGTGGAGGCTTTAGAGAGACCACAAGACGCACAAGACTTAGGGAAGTTTAGCTTGAAGTAGGCGAACAAAGAGAGGTTCAAGAACCAAGGAAAAATTCATGCAAAAAAAGTGGCCAATGCTAGTGCAGAAGAGACACCAGTGCATTGGAACGTTGGTGTAGAGTGGGCCAAGTTGAGGTGCAACACTCCAACAAATGCATAGGGGGTGTGTTGGGTCTAGGAGAGAGGATTCTGACACAAAAATTGCAAAAAAGGCTTAATTAAATCACTTCCTACGTTTGTTCTTGGTTGGATGATGCAACAAAGGTATTTCAAGGAGGTAATCAAACACAATGGACAAGGAAACCATCAAGGGAATCATTTATTCCCCAGTATGGTTTCGAATTTGTTATACGAGATTTACGATTGCAGACAAAAATGTCTCCCTAGGTTAATGGCTAACCTAGCACAATAGAGTGAGAAGAAACACAATTCTTTTCCTTAAAATAAATATATGATGGAGTGAGGCCTACTTGGAATCCTTCACACACTTTGTTCCTTATTTATCTTATAAGCTCCAATTCCAACTCTAAATGCCAAAATTAGAACCTGCATAGTTAGATAACACAAGCCAAGAAACTATTATTATATGTATTATCATCTAAATACTTCTTTCAATAGATCAACATGACATTGAAATAAGTGAAATAACAACATCACATATAGGAAAACAATGAATTCTTTGCATTAATATAAATGGAAGGAGATTACAACCATAAGTAGTAGTTGATCTTGTAGAAGAGCTCCTCCAAGTTGTTGGATTGTGCTTTACTTCTCACAATATGTGCCACCAATCACCCTAAATGCATGAGATGAAAATCACTCACTACAACAGCATAAGGGAAGAATTACTCTCCAAAAGACAACCCCCAACCACAGAGAAGGCTGGGAATATAAAGAGAAGTAGGGTAAGCTCGGAGTTCTTATCCATTTACTAATATAGGGCAAGAGATCCAACTTTGATGGAGGGATATGATCAAAGGATAAGTGGTGAAAACTCCTATGTAGGGAAGGATAGGATACAAATGTTTTATCCAAGGTAAGTAGTTAAAACAACTTGTAGAAAATCCTAGAAGGGGATGCTTCCATAATCCCAATCATTATCCTGGATTTCTAGAACCAATGCAGGTGCAAAGGGGAGCAACCTGTTGGTGATCAGCATAGGCCATAGTTAGGCCAGAGTGGAGCAAGATGTAGGTGAATGCACCCCGATAGGCTTATTGGGAGCGTTTGTCCTGAAACTGTCTTAGATGAGAAGTTTGGGGCTAAAATTATGGGGGATGAAGGGAACCTACTTAGGGATTTTTGCAAGACAGTGACAAGGAGGGATAAGATGTTGATTTATCCCATTATGATGCTCATTGATCAGATGTGACAAAATGGCCTATAACAAGCAAGGTCGACACATTCTACTAATTCCTGGAAGCCTCAGTCGTACACTTCATTACCCTAGTGTTGAAGCCTAAAAAATAGTTGCCTCAACATGGGGGAAAACCACTCGGTCCGGACCTTGATTGGAAACTCCTTTCCTATTTGGAGTAGTGGCTTCTATTGGGAATAATGGGACCAGTTTCCCAATCTGTTTAATGCTTATGCTAAATGGGGTGATGTGTGATGTTTTTAGAATAACGTTTAAGCTAACGGTAATATAGTATAAACTAATCAATCACAAATGTATTTAACTTATAATTTCTAAAAACTCTCTAATCATAATATACCCAGGATAAACTTGATGTGTGCGATATACAATAATTTCTAAAAGCAATTGGTAATAAAAATCATTCAATTATAATTAGAAGTGAATCTATTTTAATGATAATCATTTCATATAAAAGGTTAGCTGAACCGATTGTGAGAAATATATCACATAAAGATTTATTCATAAATTAAACATAAAATAAAGATCATCATCATACAGAAGTGCAATAGCAATAATCGAAATTCAGAGTTTCATACATAAATAATTCAAAAAAGAAATGATTGCTTAATACATAAGTAAAAAGGATTATAAGATAAAAGTACCATTTATAATATGTCCTACTCATGTTCTAGCAATATTGACCTATCTTCAATCCATTCAACATCATCTAAGTGTACAAAAGTGCAATTTCAATAGAAGATGCTAAGTTAGATAAAAATAAATCTTGTTCCATATATTTCACCAAAACTTCCTCAAAGGGACAAAAGTGCATGTTTTGAAGAGATTTTCTGATAAAATTTTGGACCTCTCTCTAAATGCATGAGAGGGCTTTAAATACTAAAACTATAAAACTAAAAATAGATTATTACAAAATAGTTTAGGAGGTTTAAATGACCTGCCTCAATTTATACAAAAAAAAATCAAAATTAAAGTAAACAGAGTGACTAACTATGTTGCATTTTACCCTTCAGATCACAAATATCGACCATAAGCTTCAGTTGTGTAGGTTGTCCGACTTCAACTTTCAATTGTCCATTGAATACGGCATCAATCATTGTTGACACCATTTTCTCAGAAAAAGTGGTTAGGCATCGCAGGGTCATCCATTGGCTATGAAGCTTGACCAAATGTTGCCAATATGCCTCCCAGTCTAGCCTGGTTGTTTGCCTTATCATTTCCGCTTTTTCTTTCACTGCCTGTTTCCATTGTTGCTTAAGTTGTTTCGCATCTAGAAGGAACCCTGGAATGGACTCTGCCACTAGATTGGCACCATGCAAATTCTCATAATATTTTCTATGATAATGTTTGTTGTTGCCGCTACATCTGTTGTTTCCTTTTCTACTTCTTTAAGCCAAGAATCCCAACTTGCAAACAAAATTTCCTTATGTGATTCTTCTAGCTTGGGTAGGTTGACTTTCATCCCCTGCTTTTTATTTTTCTAGGCGATGAAATCAAAGACCTTTTTAAATATCTCATCATATTCAAGTCGTAGTTCTATGACTTGACTTGTCATTTTATCACTTGTTTCACAATAAGACTTCCAGTGTGAAATCTTTTGGCACATTCATTCTTTCTGATGTGTTAACTGGGAATTAAGTCTGAGTGCTTTAGTAATAAGTTGATCAATTTTTGGATCTTCTTTATGTATATTAGTTATTGCATGAACTTGTGCCTCCTTCTCAGCTAAGACGATTCAATGTTCTATTTGCATTTGTTCAAATTCCTGTTGAAGCTTGACCAACTGTATCTCTGCCTATTGGTCGGATTTGACTTCCTATAATTTTTGCTCCAATGACGTTATTTCATTTTCCTTTTCTCTAATCAACATTTTGACTTTTTTTGCTCTGTCTGTGGTCATTGCAGCATAAACACCTACAAACTGTGAGAGTCAAGTTGGTGGATGGATTGATAGGTGATTCCTTCCATAGAACATCCATTAGTTCATTTTAATGGGTAGTAACAACTATAGAGTCCAATTTTCTTCTCTATCTATGCCTTTTCACCATGGCCTTATGTTGTAGGCTATATAATACATCTAGAGGGGGGTATTTCTTCGATCCTTAGAATTATTTTGGAGGTGGGAGTAACAGGGATATGCTCTACTTCTGGTTCATTTGTAGTTTCTTCCACTGTAATTTACTAAGCTGTCTTCTGTTGTAGAGTTTGCAACTCTGGAACCTATTCCTCTATATTGAGACTTTTATTAAAATCCCACTCTTCCTCTAATTCAATTACCATGGGTTTTATTGGTTTTTTAGAGGTAGTATGGATTTCAACATGCTTGCTAGCTGAAGCTTCTTCATCTATCTTCTATGTAGATTGGGCCATATCCTCAATGCTTCTGCTTTTGCCATTTTCTGATGACTGTCACAATTCCCTGATAGATTTTTCTTGATACTTTTCCCCAGAATCAGATTTGGAATTTTCTTTAGAGTCACCTTCTATAGTCACACTGGGAGTAGGTTCCCTTTTTGGTTCAATTAATAATTGGTCCAGTGGGACCATTTCCAGCCTCCTCTTTATGTAAATGTAAAAATTTTCTATATCTTCTTGGTCAAAAAGTGGTTGTATCATATGTTTCACGTCTACAAAGGTGTTTTTCCATAAAAATATCTCATCAAAAGCATCATCCTCATTAGTGAATACTTTTATTTTCATCGTAGTGGTGAAATTCTTGACAGTGTTGAACAGGGGATATTGTCGTCCAAGGAATTTGGGTAATTGTAGAGATGGCATGCTCTCTGCTTCTTTGAACACATGTCCTTGGTCGTGTAGTGTAAATGCTCCACACTATACAGGGAATGCATGCCAAATGGCCTTTTTTTATTCTTTTAGTGTATGGCTCATTCCTCCCTCACTAGCTGTCTGATGGGCTATCTCCCTAGCCATTAATTAATCTAGAACATAGTATGGGAGGATGTGGGGGGAGGTGATGTTGCCAAAAACTCTGATATAAGTAAATTTTTTCTCCCCAAACCATCTAGCCACTGGGAGGATTTCAACATTAGCTTCTTGGGAAAACCTGGGGGCGTTTCGATTATAAAGTCGCTTGTGAATAGGGAGCATAACTCCATAGCAAATCTTGAAAAAATGTGGCTGAAAATTGGATTCCCACATGAACTTGTGGTACATGTGAATGTGAAGTGGATTTTGAATAGTCCATTTGCATCCCATAATGGGGAACCTTGAACTAAAACAAATAGCATCCATAGCATAGGTGTTCATAAAAAATGGACGGAAAACCCTTGAAGCAATAATTCTTCTCCTTCTATACTCGATAATTGTTTTTGCTAAATTGTCTAACAATATTTGGGCCCAATTCATTATAGTTGTCTTAATGACTGCATCTATTAATGGCAACCATTTCGGTGAGAACTTAGTATTATCAGGTCTGCCAAATAGTCTACAAAACATAGCCATAACAAAACTGTAAGGGGGACACATAGATGCAGTAGTGTACATATCATTTTTGTATTTCTTAATTTTCTCTTCATTATTTGACCAAGCGTGGGTGCAATCCACTGGGTCATTGTTCTCTTTAGCAAACTTTTCTATGAATAGCCTATTATAGATGACCTTTGGCTCTAGTAGGTGGGACATAAGTCGTAGGTTGTACAGGGTAAAATATCTGATAACCCCTTGGCTTCACGCCTTGAATTCCCTATCTAAGATGTCTTCTTCATCAATAACCCTTTTTACCATGTCGGTATAAGAGATTATCTTCGTCCGAGTGGCTATGCAGTGAAAAAATGAGCAATTCATATATAGCATGGAAGCATATGAGGAATCTCGTCCATCAACTGTAACATTTGTTTCCATAATCCTCGATTGTTCCTCCTCCAGTATGTTGTACATAGTATCCCATGTAGAGGTTCCTCCCTCTCTGCTGCATGTGGTATTTGTGAACAAGGGAGTCATCTTTGTCTTCTCAAAGGCTACAACTTTTCCTTTCTTCCCCATTGCTCTCAACGCTCTACTCTGCGGGTTTTTCTTGAAATGAAGAAAAACAACTATTGGACACTGAACGATGAACGTAAAAATGAAATAATGCAAATAGCTTGTAAAGGTGGTAAAAGAATCATTATTTGCACATAACAAGATATCGTATCAAGCTGAATGGCTTTTCACACACAAATTTAGTTATTTCTCACTAATGCCCACTAATGATTCCTTATCCCTTAGCTTTATTGCTCATAAATGTTTGCATTATAGAATGAAATGAAAGCTTCTAGGTGGCCGGCATTTTACTGCGATGATAGCGATTGTATGATTTGCGAAGCAATATCATAGTTTGAAATATCACACAATATGCCTTTTAGCATTCTTACCTACTGCTATGTGTCTGCAAGATGCGAGATGCGATCTATCGATTAGCTGTTTCACCAATAGTTAATTGCTAGGTTTATCCTATGCAATAGACTTGATGACCTCAAAATATTGACTTTTAATATTCTAAGGTGTGGGTCCGAGCGCGAATCGCATTTTGCCACATTGGCTTATGGTAAGTGCAAAGAGTTTGCTTAAATACCCGAAATGTGATGCGATAAAAAGCAAAGCACCATCGCAGTTTCACAACTCACAAATATTACTACATCATTTTTAAGAGAGAGTTCTTTATGAGTGGTGATATGCGATGCGAGACTTAGGCCTAAAAAGCTTAAGGCTTTCTTTTTTCGTCAGATTTTATGATAATTTTGATCATGGAGCCCTTATTTAATCACTTTTATTGATTTTGGAGGTTTTTAGAAATGTCATTTGGTGGGTTTTAGACATGCTATATATGAAAATGTAAGTCTTTAGTAGTTCCCAAAAAGGTTTTGTTTGCTATCTTTGCTTTATCAAAAAATAAAAGAAATGACTATATGCTGAGTTTTGTTTTTTGGATGAAATGTTTTAAAGGGTCTCCATTTAGTTAATGTAACATTAACTATTATAATTAACAAATGGGGGGTTGTTGAATACCACAACACCTAGACAAACTAGTCATTCCATGGTCCTTGGCCAAATCAAGAGTATCCCACATCCTCATGGTATAATATACCAAATAATCCATACCCTTTGCAATGGGAAAATAAACCTACCAAGGGGCCAATGTGGTATCAGAATTGGCAATGCCCTATTGGACTGATCAATTAATCGATGGGAATGTTGTCTTATTCATAAAACTAACCACCATTACAACCCCCACTTCAAATACCCCTAAATGCTTCATCTCCACTACATCCTCACCTACCTGCACAACCAAATATGAATCAGAATAACATGTCTATGAGATTTTTAAAGATTCTATAAACTCCAGACTATTCCCATCCCTCTTTGGAATGTGATGAATTACGCTTGGGATTGGGAAGGACCATCTTTCTGAAAAATCATCGAAAGAATCAAAAGCAACCAGAAAATGAAAATCTCATTAAGGAGAAGCCTTTGACAGATCGTTCTCCTTCTACCATAATTATTACTGAAACATAATCGCACGGTAAATGGGTTAAACAATAGGAATCTATTAATATTACAAACACTACTTCCTCGTTCCCTCAGAGATTAGACATAGTAAAATCGCTTGTATATCTTGATTTTTATCTCATAGGAGAACTACAAAATTTATGTATCAAAATCCCTCTCCAATAGGCTATCATAAAATACTCATCTACGCCAAAACCATTAAAGAGTTGTGTGTTAAGAAGCCTTGAAGGAAACAAAAAGATTCTCCTATTGTCGATGTTCCTTGGAAACTCTCTGATCTTATCCTAGGAAAATAGATAGCTATCAAATATGATTATCTTGGAAACCCTATAGTCATTATCTAGATTGAGGGTCATAACTTCCCAAAAACCTTAGTGGACTTAGGAGGTTCTATAAATATTATAACACTTGAAACTTTTCAGCTCCTTGGAATAAATATATTTAAATAGAATCCAACCATGCTCAAACTAGCTGACAAATTCATAGTAAAATTAGAGGGACCCCTAGATGACATCATCATTTTTGTAGATTCATGGGAATGTCCAGTGGATTTTCTAGTCCTCAATCCTAAAAATAGTTGGAAGGACACCCTCTGATATTAGGGAGACCATGGCCTGCCACTTCATATGCATACATTAGGTGTTGAAACGAAAGTATGACAATCACTAAGGGACCTGTTATCAAAATATTATTCTATACCCACCTGCTAGACGTAGCATGCTGACTGATAATTATAGATGGCTCCCTTCCAAATATCAAGAAGGAAATTTGTGTTCCCCCCTCACTATCAAAAAAATATCTTATATTTAATAGATTGATTGAGGACCACATAATTAACCAACCTCCCACTGTATGAAATCCAAGATGTCAGATGATAATAGTTGTTATTGATAATGAAGCCCAAGGAGATCTACCAGAGGATTTCAACAGTGACCATATACCTACAACTATAGTTCACAAATAACATCCACATGGAAATTGAACCTGGCAAGACCTTTAACATTAATGTCAATCTTGATGACCTTTAGTGTGAAACGTTGATCCAAGTTCTTCATAAATATAGAAAAACATTTTCTTGGGAACACTCTAATGTGAAAGGAATTGATCCAAATTTGTTGTAAAATCAATATATATATTATATTATTTTATATATAATATTATATATTTTTTATATAAGAAGCTTCCAAGCCATTCTTCTTGAATTGAAAGAAGATTAAATCCACACCCTAGGGACATAGTGAAACATGAGCTTCAAAAACTTCTTGAAGTTAATTTTATATACCCTATTTTTGTCATTCATTGGGTTTCACCACTAGTGGTAGTCCCTATAAAGAATGCAAAATGGATAATTTTTGTAGATTAAAGAGAATTAAATAAAGCAACATAGAAGGATCATTTTCCTCTTCCATTTGTAGACCAAGTCCTTGACAAACTTGCCGCAAAGAAATATTTTTCTTTCCTGGATGGATTTAACGGTTATAATCAAATCCAGATTGCACCTCAATATCAAGATAAAAATATGTTCACCTACCCATGGGGAACATTTGCATATAGAGTCTTACCGTTTGGGATGTGCGCTGCTCCAGGCACTTTTCAAAGCACAATCTTGGTTATTGTTTCTGATCTAATTAATGAGGGGCTTGAACTATATATGGATGATTTCACCCCTTATGGTAATGATTTCTATCAACCCTTGCATAATTTCGAGAAGGCTCTCACACGTGTATCGATACTAGGTTATTCCTTAGTCACGAAAAATTCTATATGATGATGACAGATGGTGTAGTCCGAGGACATGTTATATCTGCTATAGGTATTCAGGTAGACCCAGCTAAGATCGAGGTAATCCTTAAACTTCCTACCCCTTGTATGCTAATAGAGGTACATATTTTCCTTGTTTATGCTGATTAGTATCACCGTTTCATAGCACATTTCTCAAAAATTGCAATACCATTGTATGCATTAACATGACATGTGGAATTTGAGTGGACTAATAAATGTGATATTTCTTTTGTAGATCTAAAAAAATTGGTTTCAATAGATCTTGTGTTGTGGGCACCAAATTAGAGTCTACCATTTCATGTATCCTCAGATGCATTAGATGTAGTGGTATGAGAAGTTCCTAGAAAAAGAGAGGATGAGAAGCCCTACACAATTTTACATTAGAAAAAAATTCACACTGTCAAAGTTAAACAATACTGTGATAGGAAAATATTTTTTGGTTGTAATTTATGCCACAAATAAATTTTGTCATTATATAATAGGATGTCCAATTTTTTTGTACACTGATCATTATTTCATTCATTATTAAGCTAACAAACATGTTACCAAAAGCATAATAAATCACTTGTTACTGTTATTGTAGGGGTTTGACATTACTATAAAGAATCAGCAAGGAATAGATAACCTCGTCACAAATTTCTTGTCAGGAATCCCGTCTATGGTTGACCATTTACCATTCAAAGATCAATTCCTAGATGAACATCTATTTGAGGTGACCATTAAGATGCCATGGTATGTTGATGTTGCAAATTACATGGTAGCTAGAAAACTACAATTTCACTTGTCATATTGGGAAATGAAGATTATTATCCAATGCAACACATACTTTTCATGGATGGACGGTTACCTATTCCACACAGGGGTTGATCTTCAAATCTGCAGATGCATTACAGAAGACAAGATTTTTTATATCCTCATGGTTTGTCACGATGAACCCCATGGAGGTAATTTTTCCAATTGAAAAACTAGACATAAGCTACTACATATGGGCTATATCTGGCCCACAATATGTAAAGATGCAGAGAAATATGTCCAGAGTCACTACATTTGCCAAAGGATGGGTCATCTCACTTAGGCCAATGAAATGACCCTACAACCATATATTGTATTGGAACAATTTGAAAGATGGGAAATGGATTTTTTAGGAACATTTAATACACCTTGAAATTAGAAAACATATACCTTATTTTGTATAGACTATGTAACCAAATGGGTGGAAGTGATAGCACTCTCAAGGGCCATAGAAGAAGAAGTTATTAATTATCTATTCAAATTATTCGTTCAATATGGGTTACAATGCGAGATTGTAGCTGATAGGGGATCACATTTCATTCCTCATAAAATTTGATCCATGCTGCAAAATTACAATATCAAACACAAAGGTACTTCTCCTTACCATCCACAAATGAATGGGTGGGTGGAAAGCACAAACAAGGTCTTAGATGCAATTTTAACTAAGCAATATCTATAAACCAGGTGGAAACCACAAGCAAGGTCTTAGAGGTAGTCTTAACTAAAATAATATATATAAACCACTGAGACTCGCATGCCAAGCTTCTTAAATCCTTATGGGCCTATTAGGCAACTTGGAATAACACTACTAGCTATTCGCCTTGCAAGCTCATTTTTAGTTAGGAACTTACTTTCTCGTCAAGTTTGAAGTTAAGACCCTCAAAACTGTGAAGGAAGCCTGATTGGATCTTATGGAAGAACAAAAACAATGCTTATAACAATTCAATGAAATGGATTAGATGTGCCTTCTTTCCTTACAATGCATAGGTGTAGTTTAGCAACAAAGAGATAAATGACATTATCGACCAATTAAAAAGAAAACATTTTAAAAAGGGGATTGGAATTATTGTATGAATCTAGATTCCAAGAATTTCTAGTTAAACTCCAAACAAGATGGTTAGGCTCTTACAAATTATTGAATTTAATGACAAATGAATGGTGTGCCTCACTATGATTGATAGTTCTAGCATTTCTTTCCTTGCCAACAGGAATCGACTTCATCTGTATCACCAACCACGTACACGATAATATTTTCTTCATGAAATTGAAAATGACCCGAATTTGCAAGTTGTAGCTGATCGAGGAAATTTCCCCAGAGCCACAACCATGTAATGTTTTTTTGAAACCTCTTTCATTTTGTACATACTATAAATAATTTTATTTTTATGTTATGCATGATTTTTTTCATTTTGGGAAAATATCGCGTATATTCTAATCACGGTCATTGTTTCTTTAGATCACAATTATTCTTTACTTTGTCACAATCACTATTTCTTTAAATCATAATTGTTGTTTCATTACCAACATTCATTGTTTCTTTAAATCAAAATTGTTGTTTCTTTAGTCACAATCACTATTTGTTTAAATCACAGTTGTTGTTTCGTTTGCCACTATCATTGTTTCTTTAAATCATAGTTGTTGTTTCCTTAGTCATAGTCGTTGCTTCTTTAATCAAATTTTTTGTTTCCTTACTCATATTTTTTGTTTCCTCAATCACAACATCAATTATCATACTTGTTTCTTTAACCATAACTATGTTTCCTTAGAGGTGATTACTATTTCCCTAGCTTGTTAATAATTCTATTTGTTTAGGGTAAGGAATATCTTTAACCCCTGTTTGATATGATGGCTGGATAACTAATTTGCCTAATGATTATCATGGGAGAATGGTTTATAAGAAATCATTATCATAATTCTGAACTTCCTTCATATTTAACTCCCCTAATCTCGCAACAATTATATAAAAATGCTCATCATTCATTCCTTCCATCACCACTTAAGGAGCATCCTTTCATTCCAATTTTTTATGATTCTACAATATTTTTGAAAAATAAGTTTTGGGGACAAAATTGGAAAGATAAAAGGTAATTATTATAATAATTTTCATGCCATCCCTTACTCTTGATTGATATGCCACACCATTTACTAAGTAATCTTTTATGATTAATAAAAATCATAACAAGAAAACTGAAAATCTAATAGAGGATATAAGGTCTCATCACAAATTGGCCTACCACTTCTAGTGGAGTGACATTATCACTTATAGTCACCAAGCCAGGGTAATGACCTTTGATATTTAGGTCGAATGACATTAAGTATCATCACAAGCCAGTTTGTTCACCTCATTAGCTCTGGTTAATGGAATCATTATTAACTAGTTACCACGCTAGAAGAATGGCCATATGTAAATCCTTTATAAAAACATTTTTTTTGTGTGAATCTCTCCTAGTAAATGGAACACTCACATCTCAATGGGTTAAAAAGGAAACCCCGTCAAAGCTATGGATGCTTGCTAGAAGTGGATGCCATGTATTTGGTATTAAAGTAAATTCAAATATTACAATTTACATTGGCTATTTTGTCTCCTCATAATTAATAAGGAAAGATCATTAGAGTTATTATGGAAGTTTATAAAACCCTCCTAGAAAGTGGTGATCATTGGTTGTCTATGAGTAATTCATTATAATTATGCCTAGCAGGGATATATTTTTTTGGAAATCCAGCATTCTAACCAACTTTTTTCATTTTTTCTCTAATGATACTCTTGACGTGAATATTGTTTGCATCCATCTATCGTTCCTTGAAATATCCATGTCCCATTATTTCACTCTCACCTTCCATGTATTATCATAATTAGCAACACCATTACACCTTACGATTAATAAATTGCTTAATGATTATTTCACATGTCAATAATATCACCTTATCTTCTAATTGTGTCAAGTATTGCGACCTATCAAAATACTAATCAACAATCATGGTTGACCTTCAATTCTATTGGGGGGTGAGATGACACTAATATATGATTTGTTATTTGAATTTTAAAAATACCATTTCATGTCATGATCACTGAACCCCTATACTCTTTGAAAAATTACTATTAGTGTATATTTTGAATTATGTTGTTTCTAGATGCAAAAATGGCTTCTTGTTGAACAATCAACAATGGCCACCATTTGGTACATTATGAGCTTACTTAATTAAATGCCTTGGAGAAAGTGCATGACATTTTAATCCAAGATGGATGATTGGAATACTTTGGATGATTATACAGATTTGATAATGAAGTAGCATTAAAATTCATAAAGAATTTGGAAAATGGAGTTGCAATGATAGCAAACACACAAATACATATGAAAAAAGGTGCAATAGAGGAAGTAGTAGGTCTTCCGAAAGAGGGAGAAAAGTGGTATGAGATACACACTTCGCTCAAGAATCCAACCCTCCTATTTGTCAACATTTTTGAAGAATTGGTCAGGAAAGGAAAGGGGTATAACCCCAATTCATTACCAGAGCAATGGAAAGAAGTAGAAGGTATCTTCCATAGGTATATTACCCCTGATGGAAGGTATGATTTCATCAGGGCATGCCATCTCAAATTAATGGCATCTCTAAGGTGAAAGGTAACCTTAAACCATCCCTATTTTCTTAATTTTTTATTGCATGAAACCATTACTAGGCTAAAAATAATGAAATACCAAGTCTCGGTTGTTATTCACCATAGGATTATCAAATTATTAATCATAAGAGGCATGAATCAAGCATAATAAACATGGGAAGGGTTGTTGGGAAACCCTAACGCTAGCCAAAGCATTCCTTTGGAAAATGAAAGAGTTATTAAAACATCTAGAAACGTTTCAGCTAACAATGAACAACTAGAAAAAGGAAATAAGGATAATCTGAATGAAATTTTAACAACAGAAGATACCCCACAGGAAACTGCACAAACTTTAAATCCTTGAAAAATTTAGTAAAGAGGAGAAAACAATGGCATTTGTTCTAGCTTTGCTACCCAAGAAAAGAATGAGGTCAGCTAGGTTAATCAAGCTACAACAAGGACAAATTTCTTTGGATCCCCTTGAGTAGCCACTAGAAGGAAATTTGACTCAATAAATCTCCAATACAGAGAGGACACAATAGGAAACCCTTGGAGAAAATTACGCTCAAGATTTACCAGCCTCAGAACAGATAGGACAGGAAATTCAAGTAGCTCAAGCATTAAAGGGTTAGAAAATTGATAGGAAGTTGTGAATTTAGGAGAAGAAATAATTGCTTTAGTAGAACTTGTAGCCCATCCTAAAAACTCTTCTGACCATGAGACTCCACCTATTTTTTCAGTTGCAACATCCCCAACTAATTCTTCAACTACTGTCATTTTGGAATCATCTAGTGACCCTGAAGTTGTTACCATCAAAGAGCATTTTGAAGAATATGTTGCTACTATATTGGAGCCCTCCTCTATGGAAGACATAGCTCCATAGCTCCCCCTTTAATATTTTATTGGTGAAGTCCAAGATGGCAACACTGATTTTCCAGTTGAACCTCAGGTTGATCTTCTTGTTAAAGACTTCCTAAAATCTGTAGTTGATGCAATGACAATGGAAGTTCATAATTCATTAACTTATCCTTTGAAATTTGAATCTACTGGAGAGGCTATTACTTAAAAACCAAAGGTAATAGTTGTTGTTTCTTCTCCCTTTTCCCTAGCATCATTGGCCAAAAAATTTGTCCAAAAGACTATAAGTAGAAGAGCTGTGAGAAACAAATAAAAAGCTTATAAACTTCATGAAGAAGTGGATACGTGAAGAGAAGAAAATAGGAAATTTCAAAGGAAGGTACGACAAGTAAAAAATTGGTTGTAGGGTAGTAAGAAGTTTCATAAAGGTCATGTGAAGAAGGTTAAAAGGAAGACAAAATCTCAAGAGATTGAAACCGAGACCGAACTCATACCTATCTCCATTGAAGCAAGTGAACAACTAGATTTTGTCATTGTTTCTACTGAAGTAGGAACTCATAGTGATTTTGAGATATATACTGTTGATGTTCCTCCTAGTCTTGTCGAAGTAGAAGCTCAAAACAATCCACCATATACGCTTATTGATAGAGGAGTATAGACAGAGGGTGTACCTCTTTGTACTCCATTAATTGTAGAGGATACCATTAAGGTTTTGCACAAAAATATGGAAAGACACTAGGATACTATAGAAAGATACCTTCAAGAAGTGGTGCCTCGAAAGGAACAACACGAATTGCTTCAACGATTCCTAGCACCAACAATAAGAGAGGATGAGACTTATGCACAATTGTGAGAATCTCAGAGGAAAATACAGAATCTGAAGGATCACATTAATAAGGATATAGAGCAACCATATGAGTTTAAAAATGTACTATATTTTATTACTACTTTCGATAAATAGGATGAGCACAAAAGGTACCTTCTATGTGAACTATATATGCACAATTTCTTTTTGGAAGAACATGTGGAAGACAATCCTGATCCATTTGATGGGGACATTTAGTTAGAGGCCTTCATATCATTTGCAAGGAACCAAGTGAAATGGAAAATTCTTATCACACCTTTCAGAGGAGAGAAAATGGTCTTGATCATTGGGTCAAGGGAGAATCTAAGAACCCTTTTCGCACACTTATTCGTCATGGCATCTTCATATAAGAACATGGCGTTTCTTCTGTAGTTGCACATATTCATAATGATGCTTTACATTTGGGTTTGTAATACTTGGGAGATACCATAGACGAGGTTCTTCATGGAGCCAAAGTTAAATGGCAAGCATCATCTAATGAAATAAAAAATAGAGAACCCTTTGGCTTCCATAATTTTTAGTATGGCATGCTTCGTGTATCAAAATGTTCACTTAGTATTGAAAAAAATGTATCATTTGGATAGGGTGTAGGTATTGATGTCCCATGATCTAGTGTCCTCCGTATTTTTATAAATCTAAATATGACATATTAGAGGCAGGTAAGTATGTGGCCTTTTAGGAACTCAGAAGTAAGAATGGATTCAGACATAGAGGAAAAGAATATTATGAATCTTACTCCTCAACTTCCTTGCATATTAATCATTTTTTTCCATGAGATCATCCAAGAAGGTCAGTTGGGGGGTGATGTTGGGCCTCATAATTGTTATAGTTTCCTTATCTTATTTCTTAGATTTTATATTATTTTCCAAGTCTTTCTCGCATTTAGGACATAATGAATCAAGAAATATGGATTATAGAAGCATTTAATGTATTCTAATTATTTTATTGTTTTTGTAAACGGAATTGATCACTAAAGCATTATTCAATCACAATTGGATCCTTATTTTGGATAGGAATCTATCAATGAGCTATCACCTGATGTTGCTCCTTGGATTGATCATAGGAGATCAAATAGCTTTATTTTGTTGATCCTTGTTTGGAGTAAATCAGTTAAGGAAAGACTTCTGACTTGGTCATCCAAATATATTAATACTTCTTGTAACATAAAATGAGCATCCTGAGAATCTTTAGATTCTCGGGATTTATCTTTTTTAGAAATAAATTTACTGTTCTTAACCTTTACCGATATAGTATAAAGACTAGGAATTGAGCCTTGAGAGAGGTTGTTCAATTGTAATATTTTTGACATAAGTTGTGACTTGAGAAGGCATTGATTGTAATTGGTCCTTTGTAATTTAATGGAAGTGTTTATTACTCAAAGTTAATTTTTTGTGTTGGTTCCTTTTACAAGGAAGTTTGATTCCAGTGATTTAGGCTCGATACTAGAAGCAATATTGTCTTTACCTATATTATTAAATTGGTGTTCAGTTCTTTTGCTTCAGTCATTTATTTGCGTAATTGCTTTCAATTTACGTTGCTAATTTAGTATATTACATGCTCTATTTTAAATAGAATTTATAGTGATTGTTACAAAGTGGATTTTGTTTAATTACTTTGTTGGGAGTGTCACTACTTACTAATGTTTCTTGTACATTATGACATGATTATTATCTTTTGTACTCAACTGTTTTCAATAATATAATTTTGTTGTGTCATTCTTTCATTTTTTAGTTTTTATTCCCCAGGTAACAACTTCATGCTTGATAGTTTATATTTGTTTTTTCATGCAAAAAATATTTAGGAGTTAATGTTTTGAATGGTTTAATTTAGTTACAAATCACGTTACGAGTTGATTCCTTTAACATTACA
This sequence comes from Pinus taeda, assembly GCA_000404065.3. Classification (NCBI taxonomy): domain Eukaryota; kingdom Viridiplantae; phylum Streptophyta; class Pinopsida; order Pinales; family Pinaceae; genus Pinus; species Pinus taeda. The sequence goes on from APFE031295180.1 coordinate 108,824, forward strand.
TTTTTTTATTTCGATTAGGATAGTAGTAATTAGTCATACAAACATTTATATTGCATAAAATGTCCAGATAACCTTGATATACAAAGACGAAACCCCGGGTTGACAATTTAAGGTGCAGTAGTTTCTTTTTTTTTTTTTTTTTTTCTAAATTAAACTATTCTATTATATACATAAAGCTACAGTACATTTACAGTCAAGCTATCTATGAGATCCATCTGCCGGAGATAATGGCAAAATGGATCAACCAGGTGTAGCCAAGAAAAAGACTACCTGTTGCATGCCTTCACAGGGCGTTTGAGACCCAAAAAACATTCCCACGCAGGGGAGGACCAAACTGACATTCTTGCATTGTGTTACCCAGCCACAAAATAATAGAGGACCGAACCCAAAAAGACCAACTCTACTGCTCAGCTTTGGCAGATTGCCTCTAAGACAAGTTGACATAAAAACAAGACGACACGTGGACAACCAGAGACAGATGGATAGAAACACATGACCGAAGAGATGGGAGAACCAGAACCACCTTCGAGCACCAAAACCTAAGACGTCGCGGCGAGCTATTCCTCCAGCTCCTCATCCACAATTAGATATGGTCTGTATTCCTCCTCGTCCTGCACCTTGCCTTCTATTACCACGACCGCTACAGGTTGTTGCTGGCTCCTTTCCAGCTGTGGTTCTGGCAATTCCACACCCTTCCCTTTGTCTGCCTGGTGCAATTCAGCTTCTTTGGCCTCGGCCCTCGGAGGAACGAACTCAGGTGGAGCACTGGAGCTGCCCTCATCCATGACTTCATCGATGAATAGAACGGAGATGTGGGCATTTATGCGCAGACGGTTTAGGGGGCTATCGAAGGAGAAGATTGCGGAGCCAAAGAGAGGAGCAGACGAGGTCCCAGGAGAGCTTGCCTCCATGAATTGGCTAGGCCTGATAGGATTGGCACTTTCAGAGCACAGACAGTGACAGAAACAGTGGCAATGAGGGAAATGGTAGGGTGGATGGGTCTCCGCTTCAGCTGAGCACCGCGAAGTCCCTCCTCGGCTAGTGCCTCGATGGCTTAGCAGGGTTTGGCGCTCTCGAACCATAATGAATGGGTATTTCAGAGTATATACAGCCTGAACCAGTAGGCCTGGGCGTGAACAGAACAGAGCAGGTCCTGAATTAACTAGAACCAGCAGCTGAAAGAAAACTCTAGACTCTGGCCAAGTGTGGATAGGGATGCCAGGGCGGCCTTTGTTTATAGAGCTCCCTGCTCTTCCTCGGAGGTCGCCCACCATTAAAGTGGCCATCAATTCTGTATCAGAGACGATCCTTGCAGTGCAGTCAAATGAGGTCGGGGCGTTAATGTGCCCAGTCTGTCGTCCCTTGGCTAATAAAGCTGCCTTCCGAGAAAGTCCTGCGCCACCGCCTTCCAGGTCGTCTCGGCGCATGGTTGGCATGTGGCCGCCGTGAGACCCTCGTTCAATCACCTGCATTTGGCTAGTTGGCACCCGCATCTAGGTATTTAAGGTGCAGTAGTTAGTTGGTCCTTTAGGAACAATTAATTGGCTCAACATGAAACATATAGGTTAACCAAAACATATTTGGATACTATGTTGTGGTGATGAAAATGCGAAGGTTGGATCTACCAAATCACTTGATTCTAGAAATTTAATTTTATTGCGAGTACATCATTAGCAACATTGAGATTCTAGAGCTATCTTGCACCCTCCAAAAGGGCACAGTCCCCATATGGAGCTAGTGCTTACCACCTTTATACCTAGAAGAGAATAATTACTAGAATGCAAGGATTATTCTATGAGTGATCCTATAACTTGAAGCATTACTTTCTGAGGAGACTCAATTGGCATATATCAAGAATTATCCAAGACAAATAATTGAATTGGTTCTTCTATTCTCCAATACCGTTTTATGGTTTCCCTTCACTTGCATACCTCAGGCTTAGGTGTGTGATATCTGTGAGATATGATTTGGTCAAATGATTAAAAACAAAAAAATGTGGACACTTCACACATATGAAGGCAATAAGAGAGAGATTAAACTGGTGGCTTTTAGTATGGGGAACCTCCTCTATACTTGTTTGCTAAGGTGTTTACGATACTTTGGATAACTCTGGCACTTCTTTTGTAATGTTTGGAGGAAAAAATTTCGAGTAAGGTTGTCATCTTTCCAATTATGCTCTTCTTCAAAGATGGGTTGAGTATTCTACATTTATGGTAGGTTTCTTTGTAATTATGGAGGGATGAAAAGGACAATCTTGTTGAATCTCATAGACTTGTTTTTGATATCATTTCTGGAGTGCTTACAGTACAAGATTCACTGTTGTCATCATATTTTTCTATTAGATAATTCAAAACAGAGTTTATTTAATAACACTTCAAATTTCATTGTAGAGCCTCTTTGTGGAAAAGTGTACAAATACAGTAGTATGACTTGAAATTAAATAACAAATGGCTACGATGGTGGTATGGCATGGACAACCTTCTATTACCTTTCTTCCTTTAGCAATCTATTTTATTTTTCTCATACGAAATTGACTTTTCCTATATTTTCCTCTTTATGATTTAAAAAATAATAATAAATAAAAAAACCACTCTCAATATAAAGAGAAATATAACTGTATGGTAAGGTGGTGTGTTAAAAGACTAAAACCCACCCACATAGATTTAATGTCTAAAAATATATTTTCTTTCTTTAGACTCAGTGAAGATAGAGATTGCATAATGAAATTCTTCTTGTATTTAGAGTAGATACTATCTCAAATAAAACTAACTTGTTCATATGCCATGCCACTAGTGTTCATCCCAATGACTTGCACAACTATTGTACAAAAGAGGATTTTCTAAGTGAATTTAAAGGGTTGTTAAATATAGTTGTAAGCAATATCCCATGTAAAAGTGAAACTCTGGTCTAAGTTTTGCCAATTTTTGTAGCAAATGGTGGTTATCTTGGCTTTATTATCTCATGCATACTACTCATAAGAAGTGTGACACTTAACATAGTTACCCTACTCGAACTTAATGTCTCCATATAAGATTATGACTTAAATTTAAGAAAGGTGTGGGAACCCTTATCACCATCACAACTGTACAAGGATCTCCCACATGCAAACATATGTCTTTTAAGCGTGAGAATAAAAACTTCTTAGATTTATATAGTGAGCCATGATTCCTTGAGCAGAGGGACCCACACATTGGTAAAACTACTAATAGATTGAGGAGATAGTTGGGAATGTCCACTGTTGTATAGAGGATATATTGTGACTTACATTTCTAATTCTATTCATGCATTGTGAGGTACAAAAGTTTGGTAACATTCTTTACTGTTTGTTTTTATCATAGAAAGAATGCATGAAAATGTATCTATGTTAGTAATTTTAGGATCTATTCTAGTTAGATAACCATTGCAATATCCATGGCTATTAATAGATAATTCAGCTCAAGAAATCGCTATTGAGACATGCTCATCACAACACTTAAATAGTAGCAAATCTCTATTGTTTAACATCAAATTTGAAGACCTTATTGAATAATACTAATATTTCCTTCCGCTTGCCAAACCTTAGTCACTATTCTACCTTCTCATATGGGATATGAAATTAGGCTCATCCCTTGCAAACACATGTTTTTGAAGTGGGGCACCACAACACGAATGGAACACTGGATGAATGTTGGAGTTGAATTTGAAGATCAAGAAAATACATCTTTGGTGACTGTGGAGTCACTTATTAATTCTTACAATTAAGATATTGATGTGATTGTTGTATCTTGTTTACTTGGATAGTAGCAACCCCAAAGCAAATCATAGAACTCATGAAGGTGGACGGGATTACCAATTATGAAGTCAAATGTCATTTATAGGTTTTTTTCTCTATACTTTATTTCTATTTATAGTTAAGTGAAAGCTTTGAATGGAAATATGATCTATATATATGGCTTAATTGACAAAAATATAATTTACACACCAGAAGACCTAGTCCTTCTCCACCAGCGCCAGCTTCTCATGCACCTTAGTTGGTGGTTCTTAGAGGATTTTGGGTCCCTCTTGAGTATGTAGAATATGTTGTTGTGGCATCCCATGAAGGCTCGAGACTTTATAACACGATTTCAAACACTACCGTTTCTCATTCAAAATATAATTATTTCTAATCACCAATGCCACATGAGCATTATTCTTAGATGAATATGTATTCCCAACTACAACTCCCAAAGTCTGGTCACTGTAAACAAAAAAATCCTTCTTCACATTATATAAGCTTGCCCCAAGGCCCTTTACAATTAACTAGACAATCATTTAGTGCTAGGGGAACCTCCGTGGATGGTAGAAGATAGGAAAGTGTACTAGAAGATAGAAAATATGAGATTTCTAGTTGGAAAGGAGAAGAAAATGTCAAAACAGTGGAGGCAATAAATAGGGGAAGGGGTCTATCTCTTAGATAAAAAATCCACTATAGTGTGTAGATGGAGATGAAGAGGAAAAAATATGTAGTGAAACTACTCTCAAATTCTAGGTTATTGATTTAAATATTTTCATTCGGGGGAGACTTGACCTAACATGGAATTGGGGTTTGGTGTTTTTCACTAATTCATTTTCCATGTTAAGTGAAATCCTCATCTCTCCCAACTATTATTTTGTCACTTTTTAGCCGACTTGAAGTTTTGAAATACACATATTTGAATAAGGACACATTTTTCACTGGTGGTTTCCACTCCAATTCTTATCCATAACAAGTCTCAACGAAATTATTGATTTTGTATAAATTCATGACAACAATAGCAATGTGTCTAGTCATATAATTGAAAACATTCAACAACATGTAAGCGCATAGTTTTATCAAGAAAGAATGAAGACATATTCTCTTTCTAACATGGAGGTTGATTTCTATAGCTTCAAAGGAGCATTAAACAACACAGTTCCATAATTTTTCAATCAGTGTAGAGAATCAAGTACTTGTATGATTTTAAGTGTTTTGTTTGGGATCTTTTACAAAGTCTCTTTTCTTCATGAGGTGATTCGTATTCATATTTTTCTATTGATAGTTGTATCCATTATACAGTTTAGTGTGGTCCTTCTGCTTTTGGCTTAAGAAGATTTTTTTTTATAATGATGGGAAGTCTTCATGCACTTTTCCTTAGATGATAGTACATAACATACTTTGTTTTTGACTTCAAACGCAAGCCTCTTCTATTGGATTAATGAATTGTCTTCCAAGTAAGATGTGAATTGTGTTAATGCTTAGTTCTAATGAAATATTAATTTAAAAATGACCTTTCCTTTTCCATGTGCATAGATAGCATGAACCTTACATTGTAAATGACTACAATGAAGCTTTTCAATTCAGAATATTGAAATGGATGACAATATTAAACACTGATTAAACAAAAGGAATAATTTTTTTTCAAGGTTCTAATATTTGAAATTGTCAATGCTTCATTATTGCATTTCATTGACGAATTAGATTTGTCCGCATTGTTTCATTTGATATCCATGGTTGTTAATAGATAATCTAGCTCGATAAATCCCTATTTTCACTTGCTCAGCTATCATAGCACTTATATGGAAGAAAATATAGGTTTTTTAACATCGGATTTGAAGACCTTATTGAATAATATTAATATTTCTCTTACTCAAATTGTAAAATATCACATTTTTCTTCATCTATGCTCTTTCTCCATATTCTATCAACTTACGATGTTCGCTTTGCAACATCTGGTGCAATTTATGGTATTAATTGCTAACAAAATTTTAACTAATGATTTTACACATACAAAAAAAAAAAATTAACGAACTTACATTTAGAAAAGAAAAAAAAATAAAAATTAACGAACTTACATTTTGTCCACACAAAGAAGTGTCAATCAATCTAATGCCTGATTTGACAAGTTTCTCTATTCTATCTTGGTCATAGAAGTAAATGTAAAGGCACGAAGGAATGAAATACATAGGAAGAACAAGATGTTATAATTTTTTGTCTATTAATTTCTTAGTATATCATTATATTTGCTTTTTTTTGTTATGTCACTTTCATTGATAGGTTACATTGACGTGACATCACTATGTAATGATTTTATAATACTTCCTTGTGAATACTCATAAGCTGTTTTATCTCTTTTTACTAAAGTATTAATTCCTTCCTTATATATATATATATATATATATAATATATATATATATAATATATATAATATATATATATATATTATTAATTTTATTATTTTTTAAGTTGGATGTATATCCCAAGAGATGGGCTCATACACAATGTAATATTCAAAATAAGGTATTTAGCCCATCAGAACCATGTTGTCATCATCACTCTCATGTAATTACTCAACTCAAGGTCCCCAAAACACTACAACACATACTTTGGTTTGAGTATACTCATATTTAGCTATGCACATACTGGTCCAAGTCACTATGTCCCCTCATGGTAGTGGATACTTCACGTAGACCATTGAATTAGATGTTGGCTCACCAATCGACACTGAGGCATGTCTTTGAGTGACTCTTCCCTGCAACGATTTTCTGCGTCGTGTTGTGTCACTTGGCTTTTATTCATCCTTACATCACGCCTGGTCACGTGCTTAGAATTGTGTAAGCTATAGGATGGATAAATGAATGATGATTCATATTTCTCTCTGATGTGAAGTTTATTGTGGAGAAATGGCAACTTGTTTCCAACCCTAATCAAATCGATCTGAGGTTCAGGCAGGTCTGCAAGACAAGTGGACAATGGATTGATTATTTTGTGTCATGACTGGATATGGGGTTCAAACATATTTCCTATTGGAGTTATCATTCATTTTTTTTTATCCTAATTTCTGTATGGTTCTGAGTATTTCACTTTCAAGTTAATCGTTTGTGTTTCATTTTTTTATGACTTGTTTTTCTGTCCTCTCCCTTCTTTCACGTGTTTTGATCTTTCAGTATGATTCATTTTGATGGTAAATTTATGCCATGTACAAAGGGTTGGAGGGATATGGATGATGGTATAGGTAAATTATTATAAGGATTAATGCAGGGGTGTTTGGTGGTGGTGATACCCTTAAGGATCTTATCAAGATCCTTGGCAAACAGTCAGATTAGCTGCATCTATCCTAGAGATACATGCACATATCTGTATTAGTGAAATTATAATCAAAGTAAGAAGAAGGATTGTCACCTCAAGTCTTGGTGTGGTGTTGCTGGAGAATATAAAGTAGCGGAGTGGAAAACCCCTTAGCTAGCTCTAAGGTCAATACCTACACATAAACAAGATGATGCATAATATCACAACATATAACTTCAACAATCAATACAATCATACATAGGGATATCTAACTGAGTACATCTAAATCATTAGCATTGCATAAACATGTAAGTAAATCACAATACAAATGCCATGGAGTGGATAACACAAATCCAAGTCTATATTAATGATAGAACAGTGCAATTACAACCATCAGTTGCATCAGTATTCCCTTACTCCTGCAGCTCCCTCTCTCTCTCTTCTTAACCTCTTGAAGAGCCAATGTCTAATACAAACTTCGATAGTCAATAAGCAATTTTTTCAATACTCTCAACTGCTTTCACAATGGCACTAGCCTCAAATATATTGCATGAGAGGATAAGATTTGTGAAATCCTTCATGAGTTATTTTGCGCAAAAGAAGAGATGTTTCCATGCTTTATCACTTTTTTCCTATTTGTAGACTCCATTAGGAATATAAATTCCCTCAAACAAGTCAAATTTGGATGTTTCCCTGCTTTATGAGATGACATAGGAGTCAATACAGGGATATTTCTCGGTGAACTTGCTCCTTTTACCTTAAGAAACTAACTTAAGTTGACTAACGTACCTCTCGAGGCAAAAAACAGAGTTACCCTAGGGACTAATGCACTTGATGTATGGTTGGGAAGCTTTATCAAGCATGTTGCTTGTCCCTAGAGAGCGTTAGATTGACAAATAGGCTTGTGAACTTGGTCAATCTTTCAATCATCTTACCCTTCTCCTCTGAGCTAATGAGGAGTTCATTTTCCTATTCAACAAATGCCACCTAAAGTGTGAGATCATAGAGAGAGATGATGGCGGAATAATTTATATAATTGTTGTTTTCTTCAAAAAAAGAGAGAGAGGATCAGAGCTTCAAGAATACGAGAAACCTGATACAACACATATATATAAAAGATCTAAAATCATGTCCTGAGTTAGGCATTCCCACGCTCAGTAGTTATGTTAGAGCGATTTCTCAACAAAAAGATATGACAGTCCTATCTGCCAATAGCACAATGTGGAACTTCTGTCATAATAAGATCATTTTAATGATTTTTCTCCAAAAAATGATATACGCAACTTGGTAGAGGAAACAAGGCTGAGTAATGTAAGCCTCTACCCAAGTTCTCGATCTTCACTTCACCTTAACAAGATATTTCGATACATTTGAATACAGGCATTGAGTTTGAAGATGTATGAAATCGTCTGATTACCAATCAATAATGGAGACTATTAGCAGACGCGAGGATGGCCACCGATATTGGTGATGGCCTCCAAGATGCACAGTACAATATAGTGAGTGTGAATAACATTTTTTTCATCGAACACTCATAGAATCATTTAACCAGGGCCAATAACGAAAACCCTTGACCAAATACAAGGTAACTTACCACTAATGTTTTCAATTTCCAAGTCACTAAAGTGTTTCTATGTCTACTTCCTAGATAGAGTGTTGAAGTTGATAGGAAAAGACCTGCCGATAGGTAGGTAGTAATATGTCCTACATCAATTGACATGAAATGTGACAAGAACGATTATCTTTTGAATAATAGTTTGAGCATTGGGTCAGATCGGCAAAGGGCATGATGGAAGAATATGTTTGATGGTTTGATGGAGGAAACATAAGATAAAGGGTTTCCCTTGAACAATAGAGGGCACGACACAAAGGTTTAAACCATGCAACACTAGAGTCATGAACACCAAACAGCGTTAGGATATAGAGATGCAAGAAAATAAAGGTATATAGGCTAAACTCATAAGATGGTAAGGTTCATTTTGAGAGGCCGTCACATTGAAGGTTTTGTTGAAGGATTGCCATGTTCAAGGGAATGATTTTTGCCAAAGAACTATTTCCAAAATATTGACATAAAACAATTGTATTGTCCAATTTCTCCATCTTATTAGTTTAATGAGTCCAGATGGGTAAACTCGGTGGTATTTTTGTATTTTGAGAGTTTGAAAGGATCATAAAGAGTGACTCAAGGGTGGTCCCTTTGTCATAGTTTTTAACCAGGTGTGACAATGGTTTAGTAATATACCCAAAAAGATTCCTTTTACATAAGTTAGTCTACTAATTCCAGATAAAGTGATAAACCTATACTCAATAGATGTTTTCCCCATTTTGTTACGAGTATGAGGGGATGGAGTAAACTCAATATTCATCATGAAATTTTAATGAGTCACGCGACGAAAAACTGAATAGGTCTTCATCAAATTTTAGTGAGTCAAATGAAGAAAAACCAGGCTATCTTTTTCATTTTAATGAGCAAGGAAAAATAGATAAAAGAACTGCTCATTCCTTCTCTGTAGATTTAATGAGCCCGAAGAAGGGAAAAACTCAGGGATTTTTTCAATTTAAGAGGGAGAAAGAGTCCCAAAAAAGAAAGCACTCATACTATCATCATAGGAGTTTAACGAGTCTGATGACAAAAACTCAAGAATTTTTCAGTTCAAGAGGGAGAAAAGATCCCATAAAATAAAGTGCTCATAGTGAATTGAACATGGTCATTTCTACAGTTTTCAGCCCTGAAAATCCCTTCATCAAAGCATGAGTAATATTTGACAATATGTCGACATGGCGCATGATAAATAGCATAGGAAATGAGCTAATTCTATTTAAATGGCTTAATTAAGATGAGTCATACCTCTAGAGTGACTATAAGGATGTTTCTTGAGCCTCCATTTCGACCATTTCCATCATTTGAGTGTTGTGAGAGTGTTCTTGACCAAAGGAGGAGAAAATCTTCCTCGGAAGATTGTAAGTAATCCAGGTGACCATTCAACTTGTTGTTTGTTCTAGGTAGATGGAAAAACCCTTATCCTATATTCCTTAACCTTTTTTAACTGCATTAGAGGTAGATTTTTGGATTTTAGGGAAGCCCTATCACATTAAATGCAACTAATGTTCCCCTCTAGGTCTACAGGGGCATTAAATGCTCTTCACAACATAGAGGAGGGAATTAGTTCACCTTGTATCCCCTAAGTGTAGAAATTTTGAATAATTTAACACATATTCAACAGAGATTATCCTGATCATGTACTATTGCGGAAAACATACACAATACATAAGCTCCTCTACGTTGATCATCAATATAGCAGCATCAATAACAATAAAACATCAAGAGCATTCACACATTAACACAGTATGTATCCCGGGGAAAGCATCTCGCTAAAACCCCAACTATTTGTATATTAATGATTGAGTCATGTAACAT